>JACBKR010003242.1:0-30454 GCA_014218235.1 Colocasia esculenta
CCACGCGCGTAACACTGAAACATGCACTAATGGCCACACATTAGCCACCAAACCCACTAAGCAGGGATCCACAAGGATCCGAAAAACGCGCGATGTTACATTATGATCACCTAAAAGGAATGTCGTCCTCGACATGCAAAGCAAATCACAACAAACCGATTATCACCTAAAAAGGACAAAACCGTATATAGAGCAAGTAGGATACGCTTCCTTTGTTTTTTTTCTCTCAATCATCTGCGCTGACTGATCCATCTGTTCATTCCCATGTTTGTTCTGCCTTTCCTTTCTTTTCAATTCATTCCACAACTGCCTTATTTTGTAATTTCAATCTGCTATTTCCTTATCTTTTATCCGTAGGTGATTCTCCCTTGCTGGTGGTGCTTTATCTCCTTGGACTAAACACTTTCACATTTTTCCCCGGCTGTGTTTGCAACATTTCTTTCGGGACCGCTTACCTTTCTCGAATATCTTGCACTGTAATACTCTATCATGCCATAATCCTTCCAAATTCTTGCATTTTCTAGTGCCATTTTCTTTTTCTATTTATCACTGCCAACTGTTATCCTGCCTCATTTGTATTACATTCGTAACTGTCATCATATTTTTTTTTAAAGAAAACCAATCACCATCTTTGAATTTTTGCATTTTCATATTATTCTTCTTATACTGCTTTAAGTCATCTCTGATTAAAAACCATAATAACCTCTGTTCCTTTATCTGCTGCGCAAAACTTTACACTTTCTCCTTATTCAAGCAAACTTGAACAATCTGTGATATTAAATCTTTCTTGCTTCCGCTTCGCTACTCTGATCACAATGACACTTTTTACAAATATTCCACAATTTCTGTTCTCATTATTGCTTTCAATTACTTTCTTCTGACTTTAACTGCTTCTCAATTATCTTATTCAATTAATTCGCTGAGGATATTACTGTAATTTCTGACTTCTAAACCATTATTGAATATTGTGCTCTTCATATATTGCCTTGCTTTACTGACATTCTCTGGCTAATCTCATAATTATATTGCATAACTTTTCCAAATATTCTTTAATTAGTCTGTTCCTGCTCCTGCATCAAACTCTGGAATATTTTAATAACAGTCCATTTCTGCCCAATTGAATCATTTCTTTGCACCAATATGCAAACTCTAACTGACATTTCCTGACTCATCTGATCTTATTTACTTCATCATTTGCTAAATTCTTCTTTTCTCTGATCCATATCTTTTCTTTATCTAAACTGCCAATCATTTTAATCATAACATCTTTGCTATAAAATACTTCTCTTATTCTATTAAATGCTCTTTTCTCAAATAAATAAATATCATAATATGTCTTGCTATTTCTCTTAACTCAATATCTCTTAACTGCTTCTCCCAATACACTTCTTTCCTTCTATTTCATTTGGCTTAAACTCATTCCAATATACTTAACTTTAACTTTAATCTTCTTCAAACTGCTCATAGTTACTAACTTTCACTGCTCTTATCTTTAGCACAACAATCTTTAATAACTCTTCTGATGAATTTCTCTAATCTGCCATTCACCAACTAAGTATTTCTCTTGTGTAATTCTCAGAAAATCTCATTGTACACTGATTCTTCTTTTCTCTCTCTCTCTTTATTCAACTGATCCTTTCTATACTTATATATACGAATCTTCATATCACACTTCCTGTTACCATCATTATTCCTAACAACACTTTTCTCAAATTTCTGATCTCAAGCACACTTAATTTATCTACCATAAACCACTGCTCTTCTTTATACCAGTACATCTTTTAAAACTAATCTGCCTTACTTAATCATGCCAAAACTCTTCATAACACACTAATCACATTATCATTCATACTATTTCCTGATATCATCTGTCTCAGATCTCTAATGCCACAATACCTCTGCTGAGTTCTCAACTATATTTTGCACATTTAATCATTTCTGACACACACACTGATCTGTTCCTCATCACCTTGTTACCATATACCTGTCTCTGCTAACTCTGTATCTCATTATAACTTACTACTGAATTCCATATCCCAACTTGTTAATCTCCTCAATTCCTTTAACTGCAAATCTTTACAACTAAACCGTTCTATCACAAACCAACACACTGGTATAATCACACAGATTATACCACCCCTAATCACATCAACTTTCAACAACTGCTAACAACTGCCAAATTTTCAACACATAAATACGTTCTATAGAACAAAAACTAAAATAAATACCACTTAACCACACAAAACCGCACCAGCAGTGGACATTAATCCATGTATTGAGACATTGTAACCTTAATGTCTTTTCATATTTTAACTGGACCATGCTCTGATACCAACTGTGACGGCCCTGGATATTATGCCCAATAAGGCTCCATACCCAGATCCGCCTCCCGCGAACGGACCGAAGTCTCGCAAGGGATATCTCACACCGTGTCTAGTAAGAATAAAAGATAAACCACAACAGTACAAGTCACAAGAAAGTACATGTGCTTATATCTGTTCACAATTTGTACACTGTCCCATTACATAATTACATATCCAATTAAAAAGTACAACTACCTGGGGCATCCCCGAGGGAGCACAAGCTCACACAAACTAACTACTACGCTATTGCTGGTGGTACAAGTCTGACACAATGTCTCCACAAGCCGATCCAATGTTAAGTCCTCAAAAGAACTATAGGGGAGTGAGCCTCAACAAGTCACAAGCTCAGTAGGGACCAACCAAAAACCTCAACCACTAAACAGAAGAGACCTCAACTCCAGAGGGTCTCACTAGCACCACTTAAAGCCAAACCATGGCATGCTCACATCATTACAATAATTAACAACTAAACATAATTATGACAATAAACATAAAGTCCTCGAAAGAAACGTGGGATCACAGAACTAGTACAACTACCAGTCCCCCCAACAACTGAAGTGCCTAAGCTATAACCCACACAGGCAAATCACTGCCCAGGCTACAAGCTTCCCAAACAAACCTCAACCTCGTGGGTAATAGGACAGCCAACCCAGTGCTGGTCCATTAAACCCAAACCACGATATATCAGAAACTTCACACACAAGGTACCATGATCGGATACAGCGGCCAATCCATCATATACTACAACCATAATCGAAAGCTTACCTAAGAAAGTGAAACACCACAAGTGGAAGGTCCCATCACATGACCTCCACGGAGCACAGCTCACCAAACTATAGAACACCTAGGCCACAAGCCTCATCGGCAACTTACCCACAAAGGGTAACAGAATTGGCAGCCACAAGCCAATCCATCTCATAATAAACCATAAACGGAGACTTACTTAAAACAGATAAAATACAATAGGTGGCAGGTCAATTCATAAGACCTCCATAGAAACAAGGGCATCACACCAATATCTAAAAAGGTTGTATACACTATAAAACCGCAAAGCAACCCACATAGGGTACTGGTACCTACTACCCTAAGGTACATCAACACAAACTCCCGTACAAAGGGTACAAGTAGGTGATAAACACCACACTGAACCACAACTATATTTGCCATCACTTAGGCACAACATTACAGGTGAAACCTCAACTGGAAAGTCACACAAGCCAACCAAGCCGACAAAGCACGAGTCAGAAAGAACGACGCCACCACACGGAACGAACTACTGGCTGATCAGGCCAGTATCCAACCCGGACAACACAACACAAGAACAACCTCTCAGTCTCACAGTCCGGACGAAAGGTCCAACTGCCGCTCCATGAGAACAAGTCAAACAACTGTGGAGACCAACCAACACCACACCTGCAGACACACAGCTACAGGTCCATGCCTGGCACCCCTAGGGTCTCTGGCCAGAGCACCCTAAAGTGAGGCACAGGAAAATAGGACAAGCTGGGGACCCATGACGTCTACTGGTGTCCGTACCCCCAACTACGAGCTTGCTACAAGCGACTGCACACCCACAAACACAAGTCGTTGCCCTACTGTCGTCTTTTCTTCAGCCAGACGTACAACTCAAACACAAGAGTGAGGGTGTCCAGGAAGACGACACAAACCTCGATGGTACACATAGAACCGGGACCAACCCCAAGCACAACAAGTACACATGCCTGGCTCACAAAGAACCTGGGGTACCCGACTAGAGAGACATTCCGGAACAGGCGCCGAACCACCACACTCGCAAGCTCAACCACGATATATATACAAACACTTCTATTACCAATCACGATATGTATGTTAGGAATAGCTTGTCCCAGTCACTCTCTGTGACTTACAGCTAACCTACATAATCACACACATAAACCATATTAATAATAATACCACGGCCTGTCATCGTCACCTTGTGACCTCCACTGCCACACTAAACCAGTACACGATATTCACGTAATAATCATACTTATACTTTACTAATTTTCCATCGAGGATAACCTATAAAAGATCCTAAAGGATCAAGGCTAGGTTCAAACGTGAACCTCACTGCCACAACACCACGGACTGACACAATAATTAAGATACAATAAACACAATAACGTACAATGTGCCATACACACACAAACCATATGCACGGCATCCAAACCACGTAGACACCACGTGTATAATACACCAGCCAGGTGCACCACACGTTATTCACGTAAACAACATGTCCAACACATGGACAGCACGCTCCAAGAGCACTACGGGTGCCAATGCACCACACACACTACGTAAACACCAAGCGGATTACGTACATAACACATTACCCACTAAAACATGTCCACCTCGTGAACAATACGCTCCATGAGGTAACAAGTGCACTGGCTCTACTGTCATTGCCATGCGCAACAAATATCGATAATCGGATAACCACAGCATTGAAAACATGCATGCCCGGACCTCTCAGCTGAGGTCGCGACAAGGGCCAGGTTGCATTCAGAACGCGACCCATCGACTTGTCGTGCTCATAACACAACGCGATAGGTCAAGCTGTCGCGTTCAGACGCGACACCCTGGGTCGTCGCCTTCACAGGCGCAAACCCTAATTCGGGAGCAATTCCACGGATCACCCCCACAAACCTTATAAAACACACTTAATTCACATTTTTCATGCTTTAATGAAGGCCCTAGCATGATATCTAAGGTTATAAACTTAAAAAAAACACATCAACCACACTACACACACAATTCAAACATCAAAACAGGTGGGATCTCCCTACCTCCGTGAAGAACACGAACCCCGGTGTTTCCCCCGCTCCGCACGATGTCCTTGCGGTGAGAACATGCCGAACACGACCCCAACAAGCAAATCGCCAAGAGCCCGCAGCAGACTCCCCTCCTGGCCGAGAAGAGATTCCTTAGCTCTGTCCGGCAAAAACCCCTTTAAAAATGCACAGCGGTTAGTAACACGACGTAGCCCTACGTCTCGACCTAAACACGACGTAGGCGGCCGTCACCATTTCAAGCCCGACGTCAGCAGGCCGCCCAACGCGCGACGCGTGGCACGCATGCAGACGTCGACCGCTCAACAGCGGTAATGAGAACGTGACCTCTAGGACCGTCGCATTCAGAACGCGACGTATACCCCTGTCACATTCACAAGCAGAAAACCTGTGAACGCTTTGGGCCCATCTGGAGGCCCACCAAGCCTCACAACGCGCGTAAACACCTAAAACACGCACTAATGGGCCACACATTGGCCACCAAACCACACTAAGTAGGGATCCACAAAGATCCAAAAAACGTGCGATGTTACAGCTATTGCTCAAAATTGGTTCCCATAACCATGTAAGTTCCTGGAACACTGGGCCTGTCGACAGGCGATCCCTGGCTATCGACAGGCAGCCTTATTTGTCGACAGGTAAGCTCCCATCTGTCGACAGCTACTTCTCCATTTGAGCTTCCAGTAGCTTGTTTGTTGCCGGATGGTCCATCTGTCGACAGGTATATTCCTGGTTGTCGACAGGTGATCACTTGAATTTTATTTCTTGTTCTTTTTTCACTTGGATCTTGTTGCTTGGCTTGTATGCATTAACACCTACATTGAGAAACATTCTAAGTGAGATGATCAATAAAAACATGTTATCACATGATTTTTTTTTCATGTCTTTGTCATTCATGTCTTTGTCATTGTCATCATATTTCAACCATTCACACATCAGTTACATTACTCATCATCAAAACATTTAGCACATGTCATAACCCAACATTCTCCCCTTTTTGATGATGACAAAATTAACAGAGTTACAATTGATGTTTCTCCCCCTTTGACAACATCCAAAAAGACATTTCATGCACACATGGCCAAGAATAAAGCAAGAACTGTGGTTTCATTCATTGAGCAATAAGCACACACAGTTACAAAAAGGACATCCATTGCATGACACAACAAAGGCAAAAGAGAAGGAGAAAGAGATGATAGAGTTAACAGACTCATGACTCAAGAGAAGGGGAAGAAATGAAGCAAAGAACTACTTGACCCCAGAACTGAATTGTGAAAGATTTGAGTGGGAATGAGTGTTCAAATGGGATTTCAAGGTTGAGAATAGGTTGATACCCACTACAAAGTGTCATAAACACTAGTATTAAGACACATAAAAATTCTACAATGGTTAAGATATAATACTCTGGGAATCTCAAGTTATAGCATTTAGAATACATCGTTCAAAAACATATGAAGATAAGATAACCCCTTTGAATAAAACCATTGTAGAAAAACATGTTCCTTTGTGGGTGATGTTCAGTTGGTACATGAAAGTAATGTCTATGTGAGCGATTAACAATAAACAACACATTGCCCTTGATGTAAAAACATGGAGGCCTCACTCTATTTCTAGCATTGAATTTTTCTTTTGTCAAGTTAATGTGGGAAAAGTGGTAATTAGGATCAATTTCACCTTTCGACGTAAAGGTAGACATTTGGGATGCCTGTACCCCCAGTTACTCAATGTGAGTGACCATCATACCATTGTGCAGAGATAATGAATAGACTTTTTAACGTGAAGACAGACATTTGTGATGCCCATGTCCCCGGTTACTCAGTGATACTCAACATTGCTCTGCCTTTGGCCCATTTCATATAATTTTTGATGAACTTTTGAGTTTAGAAATAGGTAGCTTTTCTCCTTTTTTTTAATTTGAAAAATAAAGATCAAAGGTTATTTAAGGTCAAAGGCCAATCGTTAGATGCATACATAGGGGTTCGATTAAACTCTTAACATTCACACACTAGTTCACATAATCTGATTGTTCAATAGTCTCACACACTTTGTGCACTTAATCACATTAGATCTGTGGGGTTTTAATTGAGTAGATCTTTTAATCCGAAGTAATTCTTAAATTGTTTAAGTTTTCACTGCAAATCTATTCAACCCCCCCCCCCCCTTCTAGCTTTGCCATCACCGAATATCTGATCCTAAATGTATCAGAGCGGTTTTCTGTTCATCGGTTGTGATTTGGTAGATCTGTCTTTGTGTGCTTAATCGCTCATCTGATTCTGATCTGATATGATTGCTTGAGATTAATCTTTTGGAACATCATTTGATCTGTTTGAATTGATTGATTATTTGTTGATCTAACTCAATATTCTGTTGACTGGTCTAATCATCTGAAGCATACTTAGAAATATGGCTAAGTTCTCAAGTATCATAAATAGACCGATGATAATTGAGTTTGATCACAAGGTTGATAAAATGCAGGTCTCCTCTATGAAAACAAGCAAGTCTGGAAAGGAAACAGAAGAAAAATGCTACATGGCTCATGGCAGCTCAAAAGGCTCTTTCCGTTCAGACAAATCTGAAGAATCATATATATCAGAGAAGTCAAGAAACTCTCAAAGATCAGGTAAATCCAATTCAGACCCATTTGATGTATCTATATCTAACTCTGATTCAAAGAATGATATATCCTATGATGAATTGATAGAATGCTATGAGCACTTATCCAATCAATTTAAGAAGGTAAAATCTCAAAACAAGAAGCTAAAGAAAAATTGGATAAGAATGAAATGAGAATTGATAATGCTCAAGCATTCTATAAAGAAAATGAAAAATTGAAAATGGAGAATGAAAAATTGGAGAATGAGGTCATAAATTATGGAAACAAGCTTTCTAAATTGAAAGAAGATCATGATCAGTTGAATCTAAAAATTTTTATTTGAAAAATGAAAATGAAAAATTGATTGATCATAATGAGAATCTTAAACTTGATAATGATCAATTGAACAAAAAAATCTCCAACATGGCTCATGATCATCAAATAAAGAAATTACAACCAATTGTTGAGGAAAATAATCATCTGAAAAAGAAAATTGAATACTTGTATCATAGCAGACCATTAAATGATGAATGGAACAATTCTAAGAAGAAAATTGTTGACTTGGAAAATCAAGTTGTTCAAATTGAAATTGAAAAGAACAAAATAAAAAATGTCTGGATGTCATGACAAACCAACTTCAAAAACTTCTGAAAAAGAAATTGATGCATTGAAAGCTGAAAATAAAAATTGACAAAAGAACTTGAAGTGGTTAGTACAAAATCAAAATTCTGAAAAGAAGGTTTCTGAATTGAACAAAATCATTAACAACTTCAAATCTGCTCTGTCTAAGTTTGTTCAAGGAACACAGAATTTGGATAATCTTCTTGGAATAAAAGTTAATTTTCAAAAGGAGGGTTTAGGCTTTAACCCCTTGAACAAAAAGGATTTTGAAAATAAAACAAAGACCTCATTTGTCAATGTTTCTAAGAACAAGAATTATGTTTCACCTAAAGAAAAACTTGTTAATATCATGTTCAGAAAAATGTTCAAAAAAAAAATGATAAATTGAACAAAAATGCTGCAAATAGGAAGAATCATGTTTCAATTGCAAACCAAAAAAGAAAATGAAAAAGAAAACAGGACTCCACAAGGTCTCCACAGCTCCTCCATCAGCCAGGAAAATCCAAGACAATTGTAACTCCACATCATGTCAAGAGCTATCAAAGGGTACCACCTCCTTCTTTTTAGCCCAAGGATATCAAAGTTACTCTAGAGATCTCAGAGATTCCAACAAATGCACTCATACTATGGTAAGCTCCAGATAAATACTCAACTCAGTTGCTTTAATTGCAATAGACCTGGTCACCTTGCCAAATTCTGCTGGAATAAAGGTCAACACTTTCATAAATATGTCAAGTCTGTCCAATGCTTTACATGTCATAAACATGGTCATATCTCTAGGGACTGTTGGCATATAAATGATCATCTGGTGCATGTTCCCAAGACCCATGTTCATACACATGCCCATGTACATAGGAATAAAAATCATGTCCATGCTAAAAATACTCAGAAATTCATGTACATAAGAACATGATTGCTGGACAAAAGAAGTGTTCTGTTCTCATGCTAAAAGTCCTAAAATAAAATAGTTCATGAAAATATAGATGTATTGAACAAGACTACAGAAAAGTATGGAACTAATGCTGCTCATAGTTCCATTAATGAAAGAAATACATCTATTCCAAAAATAAAATTATTTTGGATTCTGAAATCATTGTTAAATCCTAACATTAATGTCATTGCAGGACCCAAGCAAGTGTGGGTCCCAAAACCAGCTTGATCAACAAGCTAAGATGTCTTGAAGCCGTACAGTGTAAATAGATTCATGACATTGGCTGTGCAAGGCAAGAAATGATTGGAGAACAAAGGTAAAAAATTTAGACTGTCATTGAGAATGTTCAGGTAAAATCTCCTTATCACTTCAGATTTGAACTGTTGGAATTGAAATGAATTTTTAATTTAATCTGAGCAATGAAAATGTTTTTGATGGTATCCCCAATGCATTCCTCTTACCAATTGGAATCATGGTTGTATTCTCATGCTTGCTTGACTGTGTCCATGATTCTATGTGCATAATAATGAATTGCTAAATGTTCATTTCAATACCATGAGTACATTATGGGGGAGTAAGTCAAAAAGAGTTTTTGAGTGAGTTGTTTGAGGGACATTCTTTCACATCAATCTTGCCACATTTATCTCTTTAAAAGAATGAAATTTTGGTGCCCACATGCTAATGGATGTTTACTCTGTGTGCAAATGCTTGGTATGTTTGAGAGATACACATGCACACACTATAGAGGCGTAAGACAAGGTAGGTTGAGTGAAATGTTTGAGAGATATACTTCATATTTAGTGTCATTATTTCTCAAACTCTTGGTCTTCACGTCACTCAATTCAATGCCTCAAAACTGAGTTTTCAAGTACCTGTCGACAGCCCCTTCTTCAGCTGTCGACAGATGACCTCTTCCAAAACACCAGTTTGTCTGTTTCACAATAACTGTCGACAGCTCCATCCTTGCTGTCGACAGATGACTATCATGTCTGAATTCTTCACCATTCTTTAGCAATTCTTCATGAGTATGTTCATATCATTGATGCAAGGGGAGAATTTGGAATTAATATTCATTACTACCATTCATATTCACACAGTATTAAAGACGTTGCAATAATCACAATGATTTGATATAATATTTTGTGCATGAGTCTAGGTTGTATCATCTAGAACACATTGAACAAATCTAATGGTTTTAACCTAACTCACTTGACTAACTCTCTTGTGGATGATCATGTTTCTAAAATGGATTGACAAGTAAGAAGGTTATTGAACTTAATGTTTTATAAAACAATATCAAACCACTGCACAGAGATTTTTAGGTGGTTTGAAAATCACACCACGTGACTCCTACTTCCACCCCTCACACTGTGAGGCACACACTACTCAAGAACTGAGTACAACACACACACGAGCACAATGGCTCAACCACACACACACACACGCTAGATCAAGTTTGCAAAAGATCAAATCCTCTAGCCTTGATCTGACCAACACACCAACACTATGATCTATACACACCCTTGTACAGATCACAAACCACACACTTCCACAAACGCCACGTACTGATCTTCAATCAGTACACACACACATAGATATATGAAAGTAGAAAGAAGGAAGAGTTCTGAGATGAAAGATCAAATCCAGATGAAGAACTCTTCGATGTGGTCATCCAGAACAACTTCAGGCTTCGTGTTGATGATGATCAAACGATGTAGACGAAGCTTGATTCGTGGATAGACCGACTTTAACTCTTCTCATGAGATGGATCTTCCTTGAGCAATCTGGAGAGTTGAAGCAGAGCAGCAGGAAGAAGCTCTTTCTTCTTGACCTTTGCTTAGGGTTTTGATATGGTGGCTTCTTGCTGCGAAAATACCTCCATATGATCTTTATATATGGGTGTCCAAGTATGGAGAGTTGTGCTTAAAGGGATCACCTAAATATAGATTATATCCTGACCATCAGATCTTACTTAAACTTCATCTGTCGATAGGCACCATGTAGCTGTCGACAGCTACTGCTCAAAACTGGTTCTCAGAACCATGTAAGTTCCTGGAACACTGGGGTTGTCGACAGGCGATCCCTGGCTGTCGGCAGGCAGCCTTATTTGTCGACAGGTAAGCTCCCATCTATTGACAGCTACTGCTCCATTTGAGCTTCCAGTAGCTTGTTTGTTTCCGAATGGT
This sequence comes from Colocasia esculenta, assembly GCA_014218235.1. Lineage (NCBI taxonomy): Eukaryota > Viridiplantae > Streptophyta > Magnoliopsida > Alismatales > Araceae > Colocasia > Colocasia esculenta. Next base: position 11,502 of record JACBKR010003242.1, read on the forward strand.
CCATCTGTCGATAGGTATATTCTGGTTGTCGACAGGTGATCACTTGAAGTTTATTTCTTGTTCTTTTTTCACTTGGATCTTGTTGATGGCTTGTATGCATTCACAATCAATAAAAACATGTTCACATGATTGTATCTTTCATGTCTTTGTCATTGTCATCATGTTTCAACCATTCACACAACATCAATTCATACTCTCATCAAAAACATTTAAGCACATGTCATAACCCAACATGATGTTAGACCCCCCGGGTTGTGTGTTTTGATTTTTTCATTTATGCTTTTTAAAGATTAGTGGTTTCAACGCTGAACCCAATCCGAGAATCCGATTAGGATTCTGTCAGTTCCCACATGTCACTATCACCCCCAGATCGTGTCGGAGTGAACCGCACGGCAATCGGATCCCTATTTCTAATTTTGGACCCCCCGAGTTGCGTATTTTGATCCTTTTCATTTATGTTTTTTTATATATGGTTTGAGCGCCGAACTCAAACCGGGAATCTGAATAGAATTCTGTCAGTTCCCACACGTCACTGACACCCCCCCCCCCCCCCAATCGTGTTGGAGCCACGGCACACGCCAATCGAATCTTTATTTCTGATTTTGGACCCCCAGGTTGCATGTTCTGATCCTTTACACTTCGATGTTTTTTAGATTAGTGATTTGAGCGCTGAACCCAAACCGGGAATCTGATTAGGATTCCTCAGTTTCAACACGTCACTGTCATCCACCCGGGCGTGTCGGCATGAACGGCACGCCGATCAGATCCCTATTTCTGATTTTGGACCCCCGAGTTGCGTGTTTTAATCCTTTTCATTTATGTTTTCTTAAGATTAGTGGTTTAGCACCGAACCCAATCCAGGAATTCGATTAGGATTCCGTCAGTTCCCACACGTCACTGTCACCCCCCCGATCGTGTTAGAGTGAACGGCACGTCGATCGGATCCCTATTTCTCATTTTGAACCCCCGGGTTGCGTGTTTTGATTGTATAAAGGGACCTTCTTTTTATATACATATCAGGTGGCTTTTTTATCCTTCCATAAGTTGATTGTATAAAGGGACCTTCTTTTTAGGCTTCTTAATTTGGATTTCTTTTTCCCTTTTGAGCTCTTTGGACACCGACTCATAAATTGAGCTGGGTGGCCTCCAGTTGTATGTGAGGATAGATATCCACATGTCTTCAATGAGTTTTAAGCTATGGGAACATGGGAAAGTCTTATTATTTCGCAGCTATAGAGAAGTAGGGTGAAAAGTGAAAAACAGATTTCAATAATTGAAATATTATTACTTTTCACTTACTTCTAATTAAACAAAAAATAATAATATTTTTCACTCTACTTCTTAAACAATAATGGGTTTTTTTTTCAGATTAGTGGTTTGCGTGTTTCATTAGTTTAGATTGGTGGTTTCATTTCATTCAAACTATATGAAATTATAGTAATACTGACCTGAGGGCTTGCTGTGAGAGGCATGCTCCTCATATGGCAGCGACCAGCTGCTCGACCATGGTGCCAAGGTGCAACTGTAGCTCTTCCGGATGAGGGTTCTAATGTGCTCTCCACCACTACCGGGCGTTGCAGCAGATGAATTTGCGTAGGCCGGAGGAGCGACCGAACTCGCATATGAGGACAACACTAGAGTAGTATCTAGGCTGTCCCCAAAGCCGTACACTAGGCCCTTCCTCGGCCCTCCCGTTGTGTCGACCCAGGCCTCCGGATCCAAGTCTGGCTGGGGAGTGCCCTCTACATAGCGATCCGCCATCGTCCTGTCATAGGTCTCCTACAGAACAAATTAAAATGTATTATTCAAATAATATTTTTTAATATCTAAATTGAATTCAAAAATTACTAACACGAATCGATACTCGGCAAGACGGCGCGCCGTCAGGTCGTCAACCGCCGAGGTGAGAACCTAGATACATGAGCCAACCCGAGTGGGGGGAGGTAGCTCAGGTGTGTAGTAGGCTTTCGGGAGTTCGGCCCAGATAGCGCCATCTGCCGAGATCCCCCAGGCATCCGCGACGATGCAAGCCGACTCCCCTAACGAGCCGAGCTCTCAGGGGGCCGAGTCCCATCTTAGTCTCGGCAGCGACACATCACCTCGGGATTTCCTAATCCAAACTCCGATAGTCTTCCTAGGAAATGGAAGCAGTGTCACACACGGCACATTTTACACATTTTCCTGTTTATTATACTCATAGTTCTCACACAATTGGACACATGACTTACATTTCACCACTTGGTACATGATTCAGTTTTCCTTAACATGATGCTACTGTTAATAGAGTTTAACACTTAGGAATCTACACTAATCATGTTGGGAATTCATTAACAATCATAACCACAATAAGCATACTTTAATAACTAAATTTCACATGGAAATTTCACAACCTCATCTACTGTTGCCCAATTCACACGAAATTTTAACCACATGCTGTTGGCAGGTTTCAAATCACACATGCACATTTTCATATTTTTCTGAGCTACATTGATTTTACAGAAATTAAATACTCATTCACATGCCATTCATAAAGTAGTTTATCATAGAAGCATAGTGTCAAGGTCGGCTTAATAGTTTACTAACCTGCATCTAACATTCATGTTATCACATGAATTTTCCCTGTATTACAAGCATCATACAATTTACTGAAATTTTAAAACATCCTATACATGACCCCAGCTCTCTCTCTCTTTAATATACAAAGACACATACAGAGAGAATGAGGAAGAAGGAAGACAGCTTGAATGGGCTCGAGCTCTTCTTTCTTACTTGAGTGTGTATGGAGTTGGATGCTCATTGGATGTACACTCCTTGAATGATCTTCAGGTTTTCATTGTGTTCTTGTTGTTCTTCTGCTTTCTCTTCTCCCTTTTATGGAGCAGCTTGAAGAGATCCGTTGATAGATAACCATTGGAGTTTCTCGGCTCTCTTCTTCTTCAGCTCTCTTTCTCTTGAGGCTAACGGCTTCCTTCTTGTGCCTACTGTCTACTTGGAATGTAGGAAGATGTTCTAGTTGGTGTGCACTTCCAAGGATGCCAGCAGTAGGTCCAAGATGTTGACTATGGGTAGAAGTGGACATACAGACATTAAATGTAAGGCAAATGATCAGACTCGTGAAGTCTTTTGTGGAACCAGGATGAACAACATACCTTGACCTGCGAGCCTCTGCCAATAGCGCCTGACTCACATCACAAGGAACATACAATCTGCCTCTGAACCTGACCTCACTATCCTCATCTAGCTCAACTCTAGCATCTGCAAAACATCGGCTAACTCTGAATCTACCTGCTATGCCTCCAGCACCGACAGTTCACGGACGGACGAACTGAAAAACTGGTCATCACAGCACACTCTCTATGCCTCAAAGAACAGAAAACTCCCTGAGCAAGGTCCTTAAACAACCTCCACTCCTTGACCATTGCAAGAAATGGGGCATGGAATCAGGATGTTCTGGTTTAGAAGAAAACTCCCCAAATGGAGAAAAAACAAGCCTAAAGCAATGGTTGGAACATGGAGTGAGGAGGAATATGATGATGAAGGAGAGAGCTCAAAAGCTGATGAAACAGACACCAAAATTAGTTTAATGGCTAGGGAGGAGAAGAAGAAAAGCCTTTGAGCACATTGACTGCATATCAATTTTCTTTCTCATATCGATTGCTATTATGACTTACACTGATTGGCTTTCAAATTCTTCAAAATGTCTTTGGCGCCTAATGAGTTTCAAATGCACTTCATACTCTTATCTTATTCCTTTGACAGACAAAAAGCTTTTACAGCAATTAGTTGGGGGTACGGACACCAATAGTCGACACTGGTCCCCAGCTAGTCCTTTTCAGTGCCTCACTCTATAGGGCCCAGGCCAGGGTCTCTAGAGGTGCCAGGCATGGGCTTGCGACCGTGTGGTCCGCAGGTGGTGGTGTTTAGTTGGTCTCCACAGTTGCTGGACCTTTCACATGGAGCGGCAGCTTGACCTTTCGTCCGTGGCTGCGAGACTGAGAGGTAGACCTGTGTGTGTTTGTCCGAGTCAATTACTGGTGTCGCGAACCAGTTTATGTGGCTCGCGTGTGGCGGTCTCTACTTTAGCTCGTACACCTATTTGGGTTTGCCGTTTATTTAATATAGTTGCTTTATGTAGTCGGCAAACGGTGAGTATTTTACAGCTTAATATCCTGCTTAGTTGTTCTATAAACTGTTAGTACAGTTTACTGCCTTCGTACCTATGTTTTTGGTTTGCTCGGTGTTGGGGGAGTTCCCTACTGAGCCAGTGACTAGAGAGGCTCATCCCTATCCCCACAGGTGAGGGCGATGAGGACGTTTCTCGACCGTCGTCCAGTTCGGAGCCGCGTCATAGCGGTGCAGGGTCGGCACCTCCAGCAGTGTAGTGTAGCTAGTGTTTACTTCTTCCAGCTGTACCTCGGGGTATGCCCCAGGCTCTTGTACTTTCTTTCAGTTTTGTGGAAATATGCCTATGTAAACTTGTGGAATATATATATGGAATGGTGTGTTCCTTTGTGTTTTCACGGACTGTTGTGTGATATCCATTGCGAGGCTCTGGCCCGTTCGCGGGAGACGGACTCGGATCAAGCTTGTTATCAGTTTAACAGGCTTGGACGAGGCGTTCCGTCACAGTTGGTATGTAAGGCCCTCGAATTTTGTTGCTTTATTTCGTGTGTGGATAATTCATGCTTGGTGTGCATGTATGTAAATATCTATGTACGTATTAGCTAGTGATACTTATGTATGCATGTGTTATTTGTGAAAAAGAAAGATGGAAGTTTTCGTATGTGTATTGATAATAGGAAGTTGAATGAGGTGACCATTAAAAATAAGTATCCGTTACCAAAAATAGATGATTTGTTTGATCAGTTACAATCAGCAAAGGTATTTCTAAAATTGATTTGAGATCCGGGTACCATCAATTGAGAATTAAAGAGGAGGATATAGATAAAATAGCATTCAGAACCAGATATGGTCACTATGAATTTGTGGTTATGCTATTTGGGCTGACTAATGCTCCTGCAGATTTTATGGATCTGATGAATAGAATTTTTCATCCGTATTTGGACCAATTCATTATGGTCTTTATAGATGATATTCTGATTTATCAGCATCCGAAGAGGAGCATGCATCTCATTTGAGGTTTACCCTGCAGTTGTTAAGGGATAACCAGTTGTTTGCCAAATTTAGTAAGTGTGAATTTTGGCTAAAAGAAATTCAATTTGGGTCATGTCATCTCAGCTAAAGGAGTGGCAGTGGACCCGAGTTAAGTGGAAGCAGTGATGAAATGGGAAGTGCCTAAGACAATCACTGAGATTAGAAGCTTTTAGGGTTGGCAGGTTATTATAGGCGCTTCATACAAGATTTTCTAAGATTGCGGCACCCATGACCAAATTAACCAGGAAGAGTGTTCCATTTGTGGGTCCGGTGAATGTCAGAAAAGTTTTATGGAGTTGAAGAAGAGGCTTACATCAACACATATATTGGCATTACCAACAGGAAATGGTAATTTTGTTGTATACGTAGATGCTTCAAGAAGAGGGCTTGGTGCAGTACTTATGCAGCATGGCAGAGTGATAGCTTATGCGTCTAGGCAATTGAAGCCGACAGAGGAGAATTACCCCACTCATGATTTGGAATTGGCAGCAGTTGTGTTTGCCCTGAAATGTGTAGGCATTATCTGTATGGTGAGAAATTTGAGATCTTTACAGATCATAAAAGCTTGATGTATATCTTCTCGTAGAAGGATTTGAATCTCCGTCAGCGCAGATGGATTGAATATTTGAAGGATTATGATTTTAGTTTAGCTTACCATCCAGGTAAGGCCAATGTTGTAGCGGATGCCTTGAGCAGAAAGGAAAGGCATTTGAGCCAAATGATGATAAAAGAATGGAAGTTGTATGAAGAGATAATGGAGAACTCCTTGTATTGTGCCAGTAGTCAGCGACGGGCAGTACTAGCTACTAGTGCTGGAGAACCGTCAATATTGGCAAATTTTAGAAGCTTAAAAAGCATATACGAATTTGGCTGAAATTGTGAAAATGGAAGGAGTTACCATTGATGATAATGTGTGGTTAGGCTCAGAGGCAGGTTGTTTGTTCCAGCAGAGAGGGAGGTTAAGCAACGAGTATTAGAAGAGGGTCATAAATCCAGATACACTATTCACCCAGGTAGCACTAAAATGTACACAATCTAAGGAAACATTTCTGGTGGCCTCATATGAAAAAGGAAATAGCAGAATTTGTTGCAAAGTGTGTTATCTGTCAACAGATTAAAGCAGAACATCAGAAGTCTGGAGGTCTATTGCAACTGTTACCCATTCCACAGTGGAAATGGGATGATATTGCCATGGACTTCGTGGCAGGCTTACCAAGAACAGCTTCGGGATATAATGGAATATGGGCATTTGTTGACAGATTGACCAAGGTGTGCAGATTAGTGGCAGTAAGTATGTCTTGGATAGTGGACAGATTAGCAAAGGTTTATGTTGATAGAATTGTTCCACTACATGGTATTCTGAGCCTATCGTGTCCGACAGAGATTCAGATTTACTTCTGGTTTCTGGAGAAGTCTGCAGAAGGTAATTGGCACTGAATTGAGATATAGCTCCGCTATCAACCCCCAGACAAATGGCCAAACAGTGAGGACTATCCAGACGATTGAAGACATGTTGCGAGCTTGTTGTTTAGTTTGGGGAGGTAACTGGGAGCATCATTTGGGAAGGGTTGAGTTTGCCTATAATAATAGTTATCATACCAGTTTTGGGATGGCACCGTATGAAGCTTTATATGGAAGGCCATGTAGAACCCCATTAAACTGGCATGAAGTGGGGGAAAGGCAGTAGTGGGTCCTGAATTGATTCAGCAAACCACAGAAGTAGTGAAGCTCATTAGGAAAAATTACATGCAGCTCAAAGCAGGCAAAAGAGTTATGCAGATAACGGGAGGACATCACTTCAGTTTGAAGTGGGAGATTTTGTTTTCTTGAGAGTTTCCCCGAGTAAAGGTATTATGAGGTTTCACAAGACTGGAAAGTTGAGCCCAAGGTATGTGGGACCTTTTGTAGCACCCCAGAAATTTTAATTACATAAGGATTTAATTAAATGGAAATAAATAATTCCATAATAATGGATTATTTAAACAAACGTACAATTATCGTATGTGCTAGAACACAACGGAAATTCTGTAAAATTATAAATCAACCCCACACATTATTCCTAAATGTTCACAAAGAAATTTATGTCAAGAAAAATCGGATTAGCCAAGTTTAAAGTGTTTCGCGATATTATCGTAAATGAATAAGTCGAAAAATCATTATCACACGTACTTGGATGAGTCGGAAAATTAAATAAAATCATATAGGACTTCAAATAATATCCTCTAATGGCCCATCAAGAAATTTGGGTCAAGAGAAATCGTTTGGGCTAGGTTAAGAATTATTATAACTAATTATCCAAATTAGGAAACAAGTCGGAAAATCGTTAACACGAAAACACGACACAACTATAAATTCAATAAAAAGGTTGGGGAGACTTCCAACATTATATAATGATGACCCATTATCATAATTGGGCCATTTGACCTCATTTGACCCAAAAATCAAATGAAGCAAGAAAATGCATGGAAATTCGTAACCATAAATAAGTTGAAATTAGAAAGTGGTAATTAGGGTTTAATGGGATGCAATCATGCATTCTTGGCAACCCAAATTCGTGCCTACCCACCCATGGAGGTTGCTTGATGGCCAAGACTTTCTAATGGAGGGAGAGATCTTCAAATTATGGAAAGACACAAGCCAATCCCGCAACCCTTCTTTCCTTGTTGCATTAGGACTCCTAAAACCCATAGATGCTTAAATACTCTTCACCCAAACCCTAGATATGAGTTTAGAACTTGCTGGGGTCGTGTGGAGGAGCTCTTGGTGGCTGAGGAGCTGTGGAACGACCACAAGAAGCTCATCTTCTTCCCCGTTGCGTCTGCGGCAACCTGTGTAGACAGTCATCTTGAAGTCGACCAAAGGTAGGTCAAACCTAAACCAAACCTTGCAAGGCTTATACCCCTAGAAAGAGGGTCAAGTCTACATTCTAACCCAAGTAGAATGCCCAAATTCCATGTAGTATACACGGAGCAGTAAGCATTCTCCTCCAAGTGGTCTGAACACGGGTTTTCTGGAAAAATGAGACTTCTTAAATGAAAAGGTAGGTTTTCTTGGGCCAAACCTTAACATATCCTACCAATGTGTGAGAGATCAAGTTAACTTACTTTTCCCATTGGTTTCATCGAATTTCAATGAGTAGATTTTGAATTATAAGCTTTTCCAAAGTCGCGCACTGTCAGGGCTTTTCCTATTCATTATATGTTGCACGTGATTCCAGACCGAATAGAGCAAACCCACAACATGAAAGTTTTCCTACTAGTTGTCCTCGTCATGTATTGGTTGAACATTTTGTCTGAATGTCAATGGTTAGAGAGTTATAAGCATAGTAAGAGGGTTGCTGCATGAAACTACGTTTTCAGGTTACACTTGTCTTCTACGTGAGTTTGACTTGATTAAAACCGGTCAAAACCCTCATTAATTTCTATTCTGATTTACTGGAAGCACTTTGCATGTCTAGGTAGTTTAAAACTGGTTCGCTATTTTTCATACCCTGTACAAATCGTTCTCTATTTTTGAAGCACTCGTGTCAATGTAAGGCAGTTTTAGACCGCAATCCAAGAACATGTCCCTTCCCTGTCGATGTCAGGCGCAGACCCTGTGAAGGCGACGGCCCGACAGGCCGCGTTCTGAGGTCTTGTCGTGATAGCATCCACTATCGCGTTCTGAAAGCGACGAAGCGCTCCGTCGCGACAGTGCTGCCTGATCTGACCGCCCCGTCGCATTCTTCACATCACCCTGTCGCGTTCTGCTCCCGACCCGTCGCGACCCTTACTGGGGCCTGTCGCGACCTGACCCCGGGCTGACAGCCCTGTCGCTTTCCTTACATGTATCCGTCTGTGATCTCAAGATTTTACATTAAACTCCCACTTACTTTCTTGCAAACCTAAACGCTATACCCGAGGTCTGGTTAATGTGATATTTAGTATGTAATTCACATGTTTTGGGTCTGATCAATGCATGGTGGTTATTTAATGGCTTAAAGTGTTAAACCCATTTAAAAGCTTAAGTACATAAACATTATTCTAATTGCTTCCTTAATGACGTGACTATTCAGGTGACTTTTGATTAACTCTTCGAACTATTCTAGCTTCTTAAATGATGAATTGTTATCTTTAAAATCATGAAATCCATGTTAGTTAAGTGCATAGTTTCACTTCATGCTACCATGTTAAAGTGCTTTTCGCGAGTTTGAGACCGATGGTTTGTGAATTGAGACACGCGTACCGCACTACACACTCGCACTGTTAGGCAGCCCTTTCTTGAGAAATTAGAAACTTTCTACCGGTCATTCCGAATCGGTAGACTAGTGACCTTTCTCAAGACCTCCGTAAAATCTCCTTGACGCATGGATTCCCACATGGCCGACGAGTTGGTTGTACCATTGAAGTTCCCTGGAGATAGCGTGCACTTCCTTTCTCTTCTTGCTCTCATGAGTGTGACTTACAATCTAGACTAAAGCCATTAACGTAAAGATTGAATAAAAGTATAAATCATACCGTTATGCTACCGAATTTATCTCTTGACCATTGTTATCATGAAATCATGTTCAATTACTTATTACTTGTTCTATCATCATCATGAACATGACATTACACATGCTTAATTATTGAAACTCTCATCGGCCATTATGAATGACTGGGTATCTACATTTAAAATTTACATGAGATGCTGATAGGGCACGGCGTGTGTCCAAGTGCTCCAATCTAGCCCCAATGACGGCGAGTCATAGATATACGTTAACCATGGGGTATAATGATTACTGGTGTTGTATCTGTGCTGGGAGTCTTGCTGCTTGTTGAATGATAGATACAATACCACATACACGTGTCCTGGTGTACATTCTTGATGGATCTTTTCTCGGTGTACATTAGTGTCTACATGCCGGATTAGTGTTACTTGATCGTGCTCGTACATTCTTGCTTGCTTGCTTGTGTGATATGGCCATCCTGCATTATTGCAATTAGTGATATCTTGCGTTCTTGACATCAAGTGAAATCTTGCGTGCTTGTACAAAGTGATCTATTACTAGTTCTATCTTGTCATCTCGTTCTAGATCTCGTTCTATCATGATCACTCTATCTAGCTTGTTTCATGTATCGGTTTTAATGAGTTTTATTCGTACATGCATATCATGACATTCATCGTGCTACCTAGTTCCAAAATGTTAATCACTTATATCATTGCCCGCACACTAGATATAAATCCTACTGGGCTAGTTTGCTCATCCCCTACTTTTTCCCAATCTAGGTGACTATGAAGTTCAAGAGGAAGATCAAGTCGAGGATGAGAATGCGTCCAAGTGAAGAGCGTTCCAATTATGAGTCTATCTATAGTTAGTTAATTTGAGTGGTAGAACAATGTAGTAGGAAGTGAGGTATTATGTACTTTTTCTTTTATTGAGTCTTAGTCCTGTAATAGTTTCCATTTGGAATATAATGAGTTGAGATTTGAATAAAAGATTAGTTGAGTTCAATATTTGGGCCCTATGATGATGTATACATTTAGTGCGTGCTAGCTAGAGGCTTATCTGCCGACTGTTCACGTCTCGGGTTATCATCTCGAATTATTCCGTATTAATAATATCCACTGCGTAATTCTCGGGACGTGACAGTTTAGTGGTATCAGAGCCTAGGAAACCCAAATAGGAAATGTCTCAAGAATAGGAGATACCTATGGAACCTAGGTCATGGAAATTTAATATATTACTGGAGAGAATGGGTAGAGATTGAGAATATGTTAGAAAAAAAAAATTAAACACTTCTACCCATGACTTTTATAATGTATCTAGAGACATTATTGGTTTCTATCCTTTTCTCAGGAACCCTCATAACTCTTGCACTCAACTGCATGGCCCGCAACCAGTGGCAAGCTATGCAAGACACTGTGGCTGGTCTGACCCAGCATTACAAAATGTAGTACAGGCTGGAAATCAGGCTGCCACTGCAAAGAATGGAGTCGGTGTTCTGCACCGGAATTTTAGGAGTTTAAACCCTCCTCGTTTCTCTAGATCCCCTGACCCAGACGAAGCAGAAAATTGGCAGGAAGAATAGAAAGGATCTTCCAAGTAATGCAATGCACCAATAGGGAGAAAGTGGTACTGGCCACTTTTCAATTTACCAAGGATGCCCGAGCTTGGTGGAAGGCCATATCGGCCCATCTGCCTAATATAGCTGAATTGGAGTGTGCCGGATTCCTGGAGATATTCCGGGGAAAGTATTTCTCTGGGAGAATCAAGGAGAAGAAGGCAGCGGACTTTGCCGCACTAAAACAGAAAGGGATGTCCGTGGCTGAGTATGAGGCTCAGTTCGCGCGTCATGCTATGTATGCCCCACACTTGGTGGGAACTGAAAGACTGAAGGCTAACCGTTTCATGGATGGGCTCAGGCCCATGTTCATTGAAAGGCTCAGACCACACAACATTCAAACTTACCTGAGATGGTCCAAAGAGCTCAGCTGGTAGAAGACACCATGGCCAAAGTGGAGAGCATGAGGGGCAAGGACAACTCCAAGCCAGTCTTCGTCAGGAAGGGAGCACCTAATATTGCTCCAACCTTCGTACAACACACGGTCAACAACAACAACAACACAGAGGCCGAATATCGGAAGAGATATTTCTGGAGATAAGAGAGCCAAGGTGGAAGGTAGGCAGTTGGCGGAAAACTGCAAATTCTGTGAGAAACCGGGGCACCAAGCTGAAGAATGCTGAAGAAGAGCTCGGGCATGCTTGAGATGTGGTGGTCGTGACCACCGTATTCCTGATGTCCTATGCTGAAGAACCAACCAGGTGATTGAAGATATGCTTAGAGCATGTGTCCTAGATTTGGAGGTAACTGACATGAACACTTACCTCTTGTGGAGTTCACCTACAACATAGCTATCAAGCCAGCATTCAAATGGCACCATTTGAAGCACTCTATGGCAGGAGTTGTCGATCTCCAATATGCTGGTATGAAGTTGGCGAGAAGCAAATATTAGGACAGAGATGATAAGGGAAACCACGAGAAGGTAAAGCTTATTAAAGAAAGAATGGCAGTGGCGCAGAAAAGACAAAAGGCATATGCAGATAACAGAAGAAGAGACCTGGAGTTTCTGGCTGGTGAACATGTATTCTTGAAAGTGTCTCCAGGCCGTGGGATCAGACGTTTTGGTATTAAAGGCAAGTTGTCACCAAGGTTCGTCGGCCTTTCGAAATTCTTGAAAGAGTCGGTGAGGTGGCTTATCGTCTTGCTTTACCACCACAAATGGAGGGAATACACAATGTGTTCACATATCCATGTTGAAAAAGTATGTAAGAGACCGTGGCATGTCATAGAATATGAACTTCTGGAATTCAACAAAGACGGAACATATCAAGAGAAGCCAATTAAGATCGTGGACCGCGAACTGTGCCAACTAAGGAACAAGGTCATCCCCTAGTAAAGGTTAGAGGAATCAACGCATGGATGAAGACGACACGTGGGAAACCGAGGAAGCAATGCCCAAAAGATACCCGGAGCTATTCACAAGTACACCTCACTTGTACAATAACTTTCTATACATGAATTTGGGACCAAATTTCTTAAGTGGGGGAGGGTGTAGCACCCCGGAAATTTTAATTACATAAGGATTTAATTAAATGGAAATAATAATTTCCATAATAATGGATTATTTAAACATACGTACCATTATCGTATGTGCTAGAACACAACGGAAAATTCCGTAAAAATTATAAATCAACCCCACACATTATTCCTAAATGTTCCACAAAGAAATTTATGTCAAGAAAAATCGGATTAGCCAAGTTTAAAGTGTTTCACGACTTATTATCGTAATTCATGAATCAGTCGAAAAATCATTATCACACGTACTTGGATGAGTCGGAAAATTAAATAAAAATCATATATGGACTTCAAATAATATCCTCTAATGACCCATCAAGAAATTGGGGTCAAGAGAAATCCTTGGGCTAGGTTTAAGAATTATTGTGACCAATTATCCAAATTAGGAAACAAGTCGGAAAAATCGTTAACACGAAAACACGACACAACTATAAATTCAATAAAAAGGTTGGGGAGACTTCCACATTATATAATGAGGACCCATATCATAATTGGCCATTGGACCTCATATGACCCAAAAATCAAATGAAACAAGAAAATGCATGAAACTTCGTAACCATAAATAAGATCAATTAGAAAGTGGTAATTAGGGTTTAATTGGGATGCAATCATGCATTCTTGGCAACCAAATTCGTGCCTACCCACCCATGGAGGTTGCTTGATGGCCAAGACTCTCTAATGGAGGGAGAGATCTTCAAATTATGGAAGACACAAGCCAATCCTGCAACCCTTCTTCCTTGTTGCATTAGGACTCCTAAAACCCATAGATGCTTAATACTCTTCACCCAAACCCTAGATATGAGTTTAGAACTTGCTGGGGTCGTGTGGAGGAGCTCTTGGTGGCTGAGGAGCTGTGGAACGACCACAAGAATCATCTTCTTCCCCGTTGCGTCTGCGGCAACCTGTGTAGACAGTCATCTTGAAGTCGACCAAAGGTAGGTCAAACCTAAACCAACCTTGCAAGGTTATACCCCTAGAAAGAGGGTCAAGTCTACATTCTAACCCAAGTAGAATGCCCAAATTCCATGTGTATACACGGAGCAGTAAGCATTCTCCTCCAAGTGGTGACATGGGTTTTCTGGAAAAATGAGACTTCTTTAAATGAAAAGGTAGGTTTTCTTGGGCAAACCTTAACATATCCTATACCAATGTGTAGAGAATCAAGTTAACTTACTTTTCCCATTGGTTTCATCGAATTTCAATGAGTAGATTTTGAATTATAAGCGTTTTGCCAAAGTCACGCACTGTTAGGGCTTCCCCGTTCTTTATATGTTGCACGTGATCATGACCGAATTAGAGCAACCCACCACATGAAAGTTTTCCTACTAGTTGTCCTCGTCATGTCTTGTGTTGAATGTTTTGTCTGAATGTCAATGTTTAGAGAGTTATAAGCATAGCAAGATGGTGCTGCATGAAACTACGTTTTCAGGTTACACTTGTCTTCTACGTGAGTTTGACTGATTAAAACCAGTCAAAACCCTCATTATTTCTAATTCCGATTTACTGGAAGCACCTTGCATGTCTAGGTTAGTTAAAACTATGTTTTGTAATTTTCATATGATGTACAAATCGTTCTCTATTTTTGAAGCACCTCATGTCAATGTAAGGCAGTTCTGGACCACAATCCAAGAACATTTCCTTCCCTGTCGATGTCAGCGCAGACCCTGTGAAGGCGATGGCCCGACAGGCCGCGTTCTGAGGTCTTGTCACGACAGCACCACCGTCGCATTCTGAAAGCGACGAAGCGCTCCCTCGCGACAGAGCTGCCTGATCTGACCGCCCGTCGTGTTCTTCACATCACCCTGTCGCGTTCTGCTCCCGACCGTCGCGACCCTTACTGGGGCCTGTCGCGACCTGACCCCGGGCCTGACAGCCTGTCGCTTTCCTTACATGTATCCATCATGATCTCAGGATTTTACATTAAACCCCCACTTACTTTCTTGCAAACCTAACCGCTATACCCGGGTCTAGTTAATATAATATTTAGTGTGTAATTCACATGTTTTGGGTCTGATCAATGCATGGTGGTTATTTTAATGGCTTAAAAGTGTTAAACCCATTTAAAAAGCTTTGTACATAAACATTATTCTAATTGCTTCCTTAATGACGTGACTATTTGGTGGACTTTGATTAACTCTCCGAATTGTTCTAGCTTCAAATGATGAATTGTTATCTTAAAAATCATGAAATCCATGTTTAGTTAAGTACATAGTTTCACTTCATGCTATCATGTAAAGTGCTTTTCGCGAGTTTGAGACCGATGGTTTGTGAATTGAGACACGCGTACCGCACTACACACTCGCACTGTTAGGCAGCCCTTTCTTGGGAAATTGAAAACTCTCTACCGGTCATTCCGAATCGGTAGACTAGTGACCTTTTCTCCAAGACCTCTGTAAATCTCCTTTGACCATGGATTCCCACATGGCTGACGAGTTGGTTGTACCATTGAAGTTTCCTGGAGATAGCGTGCACTTCCTTTCTCTTCTTGCTCTCATGAGTGTGACTTACAATCTAGACTAAAGCTATTAACATAAAGATTGAATAAAAGTATAAATTGTACCGTTATGCTGCCGAATTTATCTCTTGACCATTGTTATCATGAAATCATGTTCAATTACTTATTACTTGTTCTCATCATCATCATGAACATGACATTACACATGCTTACTTATTGAAACTCTCATCGGCCATTATTAATGACTGTGGGTATCTACATTTAAAATTTACATGAGATGCTGACAGGGCACGGCGTGTGTCCAAGGGCTCCAATCTAGCCCCAATGACGGCGAGTCATAGATATACTATTAACTATGGGGTATAATGATTACTGGCGTTGCATCTACGCTGGGAGTCTTGCTTGCTTGTTGAATGATAGATACATACCACATACACGTGTCCTGGTGTACATTCTTGATGGATCTTTTCTCGGTGTACATTAGTGTCTACGTGCCAAATTAGTGTTACTTGATCGTGCTCGTACATTCTTGCTTGCTTGCTTGTGTGATATGCCATCCTGCATTTATTGCAATTAGTGATATCTTGCGTTCTTGACATCAAGTGAAATGTTGCGTACTTGTACAAGTGATCTTTTGCTAGTTCTATCTTGTCATCTCGTTCTAGATCTCGTTCTATCATGATCACTCTATCTGCTTGTTTCATGTATCGTTTTTTAATGAGTTTTTATTCGTACATGCATATCATGACATTCATCGTGCTTACCTAGTTCCAAATGTTAATCACTTATATCATTGCCCGCACATTGAGATATAAACCTACTGGGCTAGTTTGCTCATCCCCTACTTTTAACCCAATCTAGGTGACTATGAAGTTCAAGAGGAAGATCAAGTCGAGGATGGGAATGCGTCCGAGTGAAGAGCGTTCCAATTATGAGTCTATCTATAGTTAGTTTATTTGAGTGGTAGAACAATGTAGTAGGAAGTGAGGTATTATGTACTGTTTCTTTTATTGATCTTAGTCATGTAATAGTTTCCATTTGGAATATAATGAGTTGAGATTTGAATAAAAGATTAGTTGAGTTAATATTTGGGCCCTATGATGATGTATACATTTAGTGTGTGCTAGCTAGAGGCTTATCTGGCGACTGTTCACGTCTCGGTTATCGTCTCGAAATATTCTGTATTAATAATATCCGCTGCGTAATTCTCGGACGTGACACCTTTCCAGGAGATTAGAGAATTGGGGGTAACAACTTATAGACTGGATTTGCCAGCAGATTTTGTCGACGTCCATGATATATTTCATGTTTCTATGTTAAGAAAGTGTATAGAAGATCCAGCTCAGATAATCAGTTACCAAGGTGGTGACTTAAGGCCGGATATGACCATGCCAGAGTATCCAGTGCAGATCACTGATCGAAAAACAAAGAAGCTGAGAAATAAAGAAATCGAGCTAGTTAAAGTGCGATGGGAAAATAGGTTGGGTGGTGAGGATACCTGGGAGTTAGCCGGGAGATGGCTAAGGGGTATCCCTATTTGTTTGAGTGAGTTTTATGCTTCTTCTTAGACGACAGTATTTGTAAAGATGTATATATTAAAGTTGTTTGTGTTTAAGTTGTGTTATGAATTCGAGTCGAAATTTCTTTTTAGATGATAGTAATGTAACATCGCGTGTTTTTTGGATCCTTATGGATCATGTGAGTAATGTTGTGGTGGCTGTGCGAGGCCAATATGGTCTGGATGTGTGGTGCGTGCAGGTTTGGTCTTGAGGTAAGTTCAGAGTCGCCAGCAGTTGATTAGGGGTTGACGGCCTAGGGTGGTCGTTGACATGGGTGGCGTCCATGTATGTGACGTTTACTCTATGAACTTGGCGACAGGAGATATGGATGTCTACCTTAGCGGTTTGATTGGCAGCAGCCATGTTGACGCCAACCTGTGCGACCTGTTGAATTTAGGGTCCCCGAGGGCAGCTTTTCCACTCGGTTCTCCCTCTTCTTCGCCCTACTTTCCACGCCTTTGCTCCCCTACTGCTTCTAACGGTTGCTAAAGGCTGGTTAGGAGAACGTGGAACGAGTGTGGTGACCAATTGTGCTAGGAAACGCCAGTGCGAGGCGTGATTCCCGTGGGAGCTCGCGGAAGGTTTGGAGCGAATCAGGGATGTTTAGGAGGTTTATGTGCGTTCCGAGGTAGGGAGCGACCCCTTTAGTTGCTTTTCAATGTTGTGATGTGCTATGAAAACATGTAATAGCATGCTATTCGTATTTTTGGGTAAGGGTATTCCATGCGGGGTCAAAGGGTGGTTTGATTGATTTACTTAGTGAAACATGTTGTTACAGTTTGTTTATAATGCATGGATGTTAGAGAAAGGGTTTTTTTGGGTTTCCCACTGGTTTTGGGGCCAAGAACACTTGTGGAATCGGCCTAGGGTTTCTGTGGGAGCTGGTAGCCGAGGAGCTTGGCGTCAACATCGATTGACACCAGGTTCTTCAGCTGGGAGATAGACGGCCAGAGACCTTGCCGTGTACATCCCATTGACGGCAGTCGATGTTGCCGCCAGCAAGCTTTTATTTAAATGTTGTTATATTGAATATTTAACGATATCGAGCGGTGCATTGTATTTGGGTGCACCTAGTGCACGTGGTTTTTGAGATTAGCGTACTGGGTACGCAGTTAGCTAGTTCTTTATGTGTTTACGTGGTGTTCATGTGTAGTAGACTATTAGTGAACGCGGTTTACGTGAGACTTCACGTGTTTGTGTGTGACATGCACTAGTTTTGTGTGTGCGGGGCAAGTAGTACGATGCCTACCGTGGTTACCTCTCCCTTGGGTGCCCCAGGTTCTCTGTGAGCAGGGCTATTAGCTCGGGGCTTTGTCCCGGTACTTGTGTTGTACCGTTGAGGTATGTGTCATCTGACCTGAACACCCTCACTGCTATGTTTGAGTAGTATTCCGGCTGAGGGGATGATAATAGTGGGACAGTAACTCTAGTGTTTGTTTCTAGTCACTTGTAGCGCGCTCTTACTTGGGGGTACGGACACCAGTAGTCGACACTGGTCCCCAACTAGTCCTTTTCCAGTGCCTCACTCTAGAGGGCCCAGGCCAGGGTCTCTAGAGGTGCCAGGCATGGGCCTGCGACCGTGTGGTCCGCAGGTGGTGGTGTTTAGTTGGTCTCCACAGTTGCTTGACCTTTTCACGTGGAGCGGCAGCTGGACCTTTCATCTGTGGCTGCGAGACTGAGAGGTAGACCTGTTTGTGTTTGTCTGAGTTAGTTACTACTGGTGTCGCGAACCAGTTTACGTGGCTCGCGTGTGGCGGTCTCTACTTTAGCTCGTACACCTGTTTGGGTTTGCCGTTTATTTATATAGTTGCTTTATGTAGTCAGCAAACGGTGAGTATATTTAAAGCTTTAATATCCTGCTTAGCTATTCTATAAACTGTTAGTATACTTTACTGCCTTCATACATATGTTTTTGGTTTGCTCGGTGTTGGGGGAGTTCCCTACTGAGCCAGTGACTAACGAGGCTCACCCCTACCCCCACAGGTGGGGGCGAGGAGGACGTTTCTCGGCCGTCGTCCAGTTCGGAGCCGCGTCATAGCGGTGCAGGGTCAGCACCTTCAACAGTGTAGTGTAGCTAGTTGTTTACTTCTTTCAGTTGTACCTCGGGGTATGCCCCAGGCTCTTGTACTTTTCTTCAATTTTGTGGAAATATTCCTATGTAAACTTGTGGAATATATATATGGAATG
>JACBKR010003243.1:0-28436 GCA_014218235.1 Colocasia esculenta
CACTTAGTTTCCAGAATATGAACCCAACAGGGTTGGGCATTGAAAAACGGATATCTAAAAAAACCCGAGTCTAAAGGGTCAAAACATACAAGCGGGAGTCCAAAATCCCAAATAGGGATCTGATCGGCGTGCCGTCAACTCCGACACGACCGGGTGGGTTAAATTGACGTGTGCGCACTGACGGAATCCGATTTGGATTTTCTGATTGGTTTGGGTGTTGAAATGATGGATCTAAAAAAACTCAAGTCTAAAGGGTCAAAACAGAAAACTGGGGGTCCAAAATCCCAAATAGGAATCTGATCGGCGTGCCGTTTGCTCCGACAGGACTCGGTGGATGAAAGTGATGTGTGCGAACTGACGGAATCCGATTTGGATTCCCAGATTGGGTTGGGCGTTGAAATGATGGATTTAAAAAAACCCAAGTCTAAAGGTCAAAACATACAAGTCGGGGGTCCAAAATCCCAAATAGGGATCTGATCGGCATGCCGTTCACTCCGACACGACCAGGTGGGTTAATCTGACGTATGCGAACTGATGGAATCCGATTTGGATTCCTGGATTGGTTGGGCGTTGAAATGACGGATCTAAAAAAACCCGAGTCTAAAGGGTCAAAACATACAAGCCGGGGGTCCAAAATCCCAAATAGGGATCTTATCGGCGTGTCGTTCACTCCGACACGACCCGGTGGGTTAAATTGACGTGTGCGTACTGACGGAATCCGATTTGGATTTTCTGATTGGGTTGGGTGTTGAAATGACGGATCTAAAAAAAACACGTCTAAAGGGTCAAAACAGACAACCCGGGGGTCCAAAATCCCAAATAGGGATCTGATCGGCGTGTCGTTTGCTCCGACAGGACCGGGTGGATGAAAGTGACGTATGCGAACTGACGGAATCCGATTTGGATTCCCGGATTGGGTTGGTCGTTGAAATGACGGATCTAAAAAAACCTGAGTCTAAAGGGTCAAACACACAACTCGGGGTCCAAAATCTCAAATAGGGATCTGATTGGCGTGCCGTTTGCTCCGACACGACCGGGTTGCTTAAATTGACGTGTGCGAACTGACGAAATCTGATTTGGATTCCCAGATTGGGTTGGGCGTTGAAATGACGGATCTAAAAAAAAACCCAAGTCTAAAGGGTCAAAACACACAACCCGGGGGTCCAAAATCCCAAATAGGGATCTGATCGGCGTGCCGTTTGCTCCGACACGACCGGGTGGGTGAAAGTGACATGTGCGAGCTGACAGAATCCAATTTGGATTACCGGATTGGGTTGGGCGTTGAAATGATGGATCTAAAAAAATGCAACTCTAAAGGGTCAAAACACAAAACCCGGTGGTCCAAAATCCCAAACAGGGATCTGATCGGCGTGCCGTTTGCTCCGACACGACCAGGTGGGTTAAATTGACGTGTGCGAACTGACAGAATCCAATTTGGATTCCCGGAGGTGGGGGGTTGAAATGACGGATCTAAAAAAAACCCGAGTCTAAAGGGTCATAACATACAAGCCGGGGGTCCAAAATCCCAAATAGCGATCTGATCGCCGTGCCGTTCACTCCGACACGACCGGGTGGGTTAAATTTACGTGTGCGCACTGACGGAATCCGGTTTGGATTTTCTGATTAGGTTGGGTGTTGAAATGACAGATCTAAAAAAAACACAAGTCTAAAGGGTCAAAACAGACAACCCGGGGGTACAAATCCCAAATAGGAATCTGATCGGCGTGCCGTTTGCTCTGACAGGACCGGGGGATGAAAGTGACGTGTGGGAACTGACGGTATCCGATTTGGATTCCCGGATTGGGTTGGGCGTTGAAATGATGGATTTAAAAAAACCCGAGTCTAAAGGGTCAAAACATACAAGCCAGGGGTCCAAAATCCCAATAGGGATCTGATCGGCATGTCGTTCACTCCGATACGACCGGGTGGGTTAATCTGACGTATGCGAACTGACGGAATCCGATTTGGATTTCCGGATTGGCTTGGGCGTTGAAATGACGGATCTAAAAAAAACCTAAGTCTAAAGGGTCAAAACACACAACCCGGGGGTCCAAAATCCCAAATAGGGATCTGATCGGCGTGCCGTTTGCTCCGACACGACCGGGTGGGTAAAAGTGACGTGTGCGAGCTGACAGAATCGGATTTGGATTACCGGATTGGGTTGGGCGTTGAAATGACGGATCAAAAAAAAAAAACCCAAGTCTAAATGGTCAAAACACACAACCCGGGGGGCCATAATCCCAAATAGGGATCTGATCGGCGTGCCGTTTGCTCCGACACGACCGGGTGGGTGAAATTGACGTGTGCGAACTGACGGAATCCGATTTGGATTCCCAGATTTGGTTGGGCATTGAAATGACGGATCTAAAAAAACCTGAGTCTAAAGGGTCAAAACACACAACTCGGGGTCCAAAATCTCAAATAGGGATCTGATTGGCGTGCCGTTTGCTCCGACACGACCGGGTTGCTTAAATTGACGTGTGCGAACTGACGAAATCTGATTTGGATTCCCAGATTGGGTTGGGCGTTGAAATGACGGATCTAAAAAAACCCAAGTCTAAAGGGTCAAAACATACAAGCTGGGGGTCCAAAATCCCAAATAGGGATCTGATCGGCATGCCGTTCACTCTGACACGACCGGGTGGGTTAAATTGACGTATGCTAACTGATGGAATCCGATTTGGATTCCCGGATTGGGTTGGGCGTTGAAATGATGGATCAAAAAAAACCCAAGTCTAAAGGGTCAAAACACACAACCCGGAGGTGCAAAATCCCAAATAGGGTTCTGATCGGCGTGCCATTTGCTCCGACACGACCGGGTGGGTGAAAGTGACGTGTGCGAGCTGACGGAAACCGATTTGGATTACTGGATTGGGTTGGGCGTTGAAATGTCGGATCAAAAAAAAACTCAAGTCTAAAGGGTCAAAACACAAAACCCGGGTTCCAAAATCCCAAATTGGGATCTGATCGGCGTGTCGTTCTCTCCGACACGACTGGGTGGGTTAAATTGACGTGTGCGAACTAACGGAATCTGATTTGGATTCCGGATGGCTTGGGTGTGTTGAAATGACGGATCTAAAAAAACGCAACTCTAAAGGGTCATAACACACAACCCGCTGGTCCAAAATCCCAAATAGGGATCTGATCGGCGTGCCGTTTGCTCCGACACGACCGGGTGGGTTAAATTGATGTGTGCGAACTGACGGAATCCGATTTGGATTCCCGGATTGGGTTCGGCGTTGAAATGACGGATCTAAAAAGAACCCAAGTCTAAACGGTCAAAACACACAACCCGGGGTCCAAAAATCCCAAATAGGGATCTTATCGGCATGCCGTTTGCGCCGACACGACCGGGTGGGTGAAAGTGACGTGTGCGAGCTGACGGAATCCGATTTGGATTACCGAATTGGGTTGGGCATTGAAATGACGGATAAAAAAAAAACCCAAGTCTAAAGAGTTAAAACACACAACCCGGGGGTCCAAAATTCCAAATAGGGAATTGATCGGCGTGCCATTTGCTCTGACACGACCGGGTGGGTTAAATTGACGTGTGCGAACTGACGAAATCCGATTTGGATTCCCGGATTGGGTTGGGCGTTGAAATGATGGATTTAAAAAAACCCCAGTCTAAAGGGTCAAAACATACAAGCCGGGGATCCAAAATCCCAAATAGGGATCTGATCGGCGTGTCGTTCACTCCGACACGACCGGGTGGGTTAATCTGACGTATGCGAACTGACGGAATCCGATTTGAATTTCCAGATTGGGTTGGGTGTTGAAATGACGGATCTAAAAAAACCCAACTCTAAAGGGTTAAAACAGACAACCCGGGGGTCCAAAATCCCAAATAGGAATTTGATCGGCGTGCCGTTTGCTCCGACAGGACCGGGTGGATGAAAGTGACGTGTGCGAACTGACGGAATCCAATTTGGATTCCCGGATTGGGTTTGGCGTTGAAATGATGGATTTAAAAAAACCCGAGTCTAAAGGGTCAAAACGTACAAGCCGGGGGTCCAAAATCCCATATAGGGATCTGATCGGTGTGCCGTTCACTCCGACATGACCGGGTGGGTTAATTTGACGTATGTGAACTGACAGAATCCGATTTGGATTTCCGGATTGGGTTGGGCGTTGAGATGACGGATCTAAAAAAAACCCAAGTCTAAAGGGTCAAAACACACAACCCGGGGGTCCAAAATCCCAAATAGGGATCTGATCGGCGTGCCGTTTGCTCCGACACGACCGGGTAGGTGAAAGTGACGTGTCCGAGCTGACGGAATCTGATTTGGATTACCGGATTTGGTTGGGCGTTGAAATGACGGATCAAAAAAAAACCCAAGTCTAAATGGTCAAAACACACAACCCGGGGGTCCAAAATCCCAAATAACGGTCTGATCGGCATGCCGTTTGCTCCGACACGACCGAGGTTGGGTGAAATTGACGTGTGCGAACTGACGGAATCCGATTTGGATTCCCAGATTGGGTTGGGCGTTGAAATGATGGATCTAAAAAAACCTGAGTCTAAAAGGTCAAAACATACAAGCCGGGAGTCCAAAATCCCAATTAGGGATCTGATCGGTATGCCGTTCACTCCAACATGACCGGGTGGGTTAAATTGACGGTTCGCGCCACTGACGGATTCCGATTTGGATTTCCGGATTGGGTTGGGTGTCGAAATGACGGATCTAAAAAAATCCAAGTGTAAAGGGTCAAAACACACAACCCGGGGGTCCAAAATCCCAAATAGGGATTTGATCGGCGTGCCGTTTGCTCCGACAGGACCGGGTGGATGAAAGTGAAGTGTGCGAACTGATAGAATCCGATTTGGATTCCCGGATTGGGTTGGGTGTTGAAATGATGGATCTAAAAAAAACCCAAGTCTAAAGGGTCAAAACACACAACTCGGGGTCCAAAATCCCAAATAGTGATCTGATCGGCGTGCCATTTGCTCTGACACGACCGGGTTGCTTAAATTGACATGTATGAACTGACTAAATCCGATTTGGATTCCCGGATTGGGTTGGGCGTTGAAATGATGGATCAAAAAAAACCCGAGTCTAAAGGGTCAAAACATACAAGCCGGGGGTCCAAAATCCCAATAGGGATCTGATCGGCATGTCGTTCACTCCGACACGACCGGGTGGGTTAAATTGACGTATGCGAACTAACGGAATCCGATTTGGATTCCCGGATTGGGTTGGGCGTTGAAATGACGGATCTAAAAAAAACCCAAGTCTAAAGGTCAAACACACAACCCGGGGGTCAAAAATCCCAAATAGGGATCTGATCGGTGCGTTTGCTCCGCTACGACCCGGTGGGGGTGAAAGTGACGTGTGCGAGCTGACGGAATCCAATTTGGATTACCGGATTGGGTTGGGCGTTGAAATGACGGATAAAAAAAAAACCCAAGTCTAAAGGGTCAAAACATGCAACCCGGGTTCCAAAATCCCAAATAGGGATCTGATCGCGTGTCGTTCTCGTTCTCTCCGACATGACTGGGTGGGTTAAATTGATGTGTTGCGAACTGACGGAATCTGATTTGGATTCCCGGATTGGGTTGGGCGTTGAAATGACTGATCTAAAAAAAACCCAACTCTAAAGGGTGAAAACACACAACCGGTGGTCCAAAATCCAAAATAGGGATCTGATCGGCGTGTCGTTTGCTCCGACACGACCAGGTGGTTTTAAATTGACATGTGCGAACTTACGAAATCCGATTTGGATTCCCGGATTGGGTTGGGCGTTGTAAATGACGGATCTAAAAAAAACCCAAGTCTAAAGGGTCAAAACACACAACCCGGGGTCCAAACTCACAAATAGGGATCTGATCGGCGTGCCGTTTGCTCCGACAACGACGGGTAGGTGAAAGTGCGTTTGGCGAGCTGACGGAATCGATTTGGATTACCGGATTTGGTTGGGACGTTGAAAATGGTATTACCTGAAAGTTGTGGCGCGAAAAAAACAAGATCCTCCAAAAAAAGAACGAGTGTAAAGGTACCAAAACACACAACCCGGGGGTCCAATCCCAAATAACGATCTGATCGCGTGCCGTTTGCTCCGACACGACCGGGTTTGGGTGAAATTGACGTGTGCGAACTGACGGAATCCGATTTGGATACCCAGATTGGTTGGCGTTGAAATGATGGATCTAAAAAACAAAAACCTGAGTCTAAAGGGTCAAAACATAGAAGCCGGAGTCCAAAATCCCATTAGGGATCTGATCGGTATGTCGTTCACTCCGACATGACCGGGGGGTTAAATTGACGTGTGCGCACTGACGGATTCCGATTTCGATTTCCGGATTGGGTTGGGTGTTGAAATGAACGGATCTAAAAAAACCCAAGTGTAAAGGGTCAAAACACACAACCCGGGGGTCCAAAATCCCAAATAGGGATCTAATCGGCGTGCCGTTTGCTCCGACAGGACCGGGTGGATGAAAGTGAAGTGTGCGAACTGACAGAATCCGATTTGGATTCCCGGATTGGGTGGTTGTTGAAATGAGGGATCTAAAAAAACCCAAGTCTAAAGGGTCAAAACACACAACTCGGCGTCCAAAATCCCAAATAGGGATCTGATCGGCGTGCCATTTGCTCCGACACACCGGGTTGCTTAAATTGACGTGTACGAACTGACGAAATCCGATTTGGATTCCGGATTGGGTTGGCGTTGAAATGACGGATCTAAAAAAAACCCGAGTCTAAAGGGTCAAAACATACAAGCCGGGGGTTCCAAAATCCCAAATAGGGATCTGATCGGCATGCCGTTCACTCCGACACGACCGGGTGGCTTAAATGACGTATGCGAACTAACGGAATCCGATTTGGATTCCCGCCTTGGGTTGGGCGTTGAAATGACGGATCTAAAAAAAACCCAAGTCTAAAGGGTCCAAAACACACAACCCAGGGTCAAAAATCCCAAATAGGGATCGATCGGCGTGCCATCTGGCGTGCCGTCGCAGACCGGGTGGGTGAAAGTGACGTGTGCGAGATGACGGAATCCAATTTGGATTACCGGATTGGGTTGGGCGTTGAAATGACGGATAAAAACAAAACCCAAGTCTAAAGGGTCAAAACACGCAACCCGGGTTCCAAAATCCCAAATAGGGATCTGATCGGCGTGTCGTTCTCTCCGACACGACTGGGTGGGTTAAATTGATGTGTGCGAACTGACGGAATCTGATTTGGATTCCCGGATTGGGTTGGGCGTTGAAATGACTGATCTAAAAAAACCCAACTCTAAAGGGTGAAAACACACAACCCGGTGGTCCAAAATCCAAAATAGGGATCTGATCGGCGTGTCGTTTGCTCCGACACGACCGGGTAGGTTAAATTGACGTGTGCGAACTTACGAAATCCGATTTGGATTCCGGATTGGGTTGGGCGTTGAAATGATGGATATAAAAAAAACCAAGTCTAAAGGGTCAAAACACACAACCCGGGGTCCAAAATCCCAAATAGGGATCTGATCGGCGTGGTTGCTCCTACACGACCGGGTGCGTGAAATTGACGTATGCGAGATGACGGAATCGATTTAGATTACCAGATTGGGTTGGACGTTGAAGTGACGGATCAAAAAAACAAAACCCAAGTCTAATGGGTCAAAACACAAACGGGGGTCCAAAATCCCAAATAGAGATCTGATCGGCGTGTCGTTTGCTCCGACACGAACGGTGGGTTAAATTGGCGTGTGCGAACTGACGAAATTCGATTTGGATTCCCGGATTGGGTTGGGCGTTGAAATGACGATCTAAAAAAAACCCAAGTCTGAAGGGTCAAAACACACAACCCGGGGTTTCAGAATCCTAAATAGGGATCTGATCGGCGTGTCGTTCGCTCCGACACGACTGGGTGTGTTAAATTGACGTGTGCGAACTGACGGAATCCGATTTGGATTCCCGGATTGGGTTGGGCGTTGAAATGATGGATCTAAAAAAAACCCAACTCTAATGGGTCAAAAAACACAACCCGGGGGTCCAAAATCCCAAATAGGGATCTGATCGGCATGCCATTTGCTCCGACACGACGGGTGGGTTAAGTTGACGTGTGCGAACTGACGGAATTGATTTGGATTCCCGATTGGCTTGGGCTTTGAAATGACAGATCTAAAAAAACCCATCTCTAAGGGTCAAAACACACAACCGGGGGTCCAAAATCCTAAATAGGGATCTGATCGGCATGCATTTGCTCCGACACGACCGGGTGGGTGAAAGTGACGTGTGCGAGCTGACGGAATCCGATTGGATTACCAGATTGGGTTGGGCGTTGAAATGACGGATCAAAAAAAAACCCAAGTCTAAAGGGTCAAAACACACAACCTGGGGGTCCAAAATCCCAAATAGGGATCTGATCGACGTGTCGTTTGCTCCGACATGACCGGGTGGGTTAAATTGACGTGTGCGAACTGACGGAATCTGATTTGGATTTTCGGATGGGTTGGGCGTTGAAATGACGGATCTAAAAATCCCAAGTCTAAAAGCTAAAAACACACAACCTGGGGGTCCAAAATCCCAAATAGGGATCTGATCGGCGTGTCGTTTGCTCCGATAGACCGGGTGGGTGAAAGTGACGTGTGCGAGCTGACGGAATCCGATTTGGATTACCGGATTTGGTTGGGCGTTGAAATGATGGATCAAAAAAAAAACCCAAGTCTAAATGGTCAAAACACACAACCCGGGGGTCCAAAATCCCAAATAAGGATCTGATCGGCGTGCCGTTTGCTCCGACACGACCGGGTGGGTGAAATTGACGTGTGCGAACTGACGGAATCCGATTTGGATTCCCAGATTGGGTTGGGCGTTGAAATGATGGATCTAAAAAAACCTGAGTCTAAAGGGTCAAAACATACAATCCGGGAGTCCAAAATCCCAATTAGGGATCTGATCGGTATGTGTTCACTCCGACATGACCGTGTGGGTTAAATTGACGTGTGCGCACTGACGGATTCCGATTTGGATTTCCGGATTGGGTTGGGTGTTGAAATGACGGATCTAAAAAAACCCAACTGTAAAGGGTCAAAACACACACCCGGGGGTCCAATCCTAAATAGGGATCTGATCGGCGTGCCGTTTGCTCCGACAGGACCGCGTGGATGAAAGTGACGTGTGCGAACTGACAGAATCCGATTTGGATTCCGGATTGGGTTTGTGTTGAATGACGGATCTAAAAAAACCCAAGTCTAAAGGGTCAAAACACACAATCGGGGTCCAAAATCCCAAATAGGGATCTGATCGGCGTGCCGTTTGCTCCGACACGACCGGGTTGCTTAAATTGACGTGTACGAACTAACGAAATCTGATTGGATTCCCGGATTGGGTTGGGCGTTGAAAAGACGGATCGAAAAAAACCCGAGTCTAAAGGGTCAAAACATACAAGCTGGGGGTCCAAAATCCCAAATAGGGATCTGATCGGCATGTCGTTCACTCCGACACGACCGGGTGGGTTAAATTGACGTATGCGATTGACGGAATGATTTGGATTCCGGATGGGTTGGGCGTTGAAATGATGGATCTAAAAAAAACCCAAGTCTAAGGGTCAAAACACACAACCCGGGGGTCAAAAATCCCAAATAGGGATCTGATCGGTGTGTCGTTTGCTCCGCGACACGACGGGTGGTGAAAGTGACGTGTGCGAGCTGACGGAATCCAATTTGGATTACCGGATTGGGTTGGGCGTTGAAATGATGGATAAAAAAAAACCCAGTCTAAAGGGTCAAAACATGCAACCGGGTTCCAAAATCCCAAATAGGGAACTGATCGGCGTGTCGTTCTCTCCGACACGACTGGGTGGGTTAAATTGATGTGTGTGAACTGACGGAATCTGATTTGGATTCCCGGATTGGGTTGGGCGTTGAAATGACTGATCTAAAAAAAACCCAACTCTAAAGGGTGAAAACACACAACCCGACGGTCCCAAATCCCAAATAGGGATCTGATCGGTGTCGTTTGCTCCGACACGACCGGGTGGGTTAAATTGACGTGTGTGAACTTACGAAATCCGATTTGGATTCCCGGATTGGGTTGGGCGTTGAAATGACGGATCTAAAAAAAACCCAAGTCCAAAGGGTCAAAACATACAACTCGGGGTCCAAAATCCCAATAGGGACTGATCGGCGTGCCGTTTGCTCCTACACGATCGGGTGCGTGAAAGTGACGTGTGCGAGCTGAAGGAATCCGATTTAGATTACCGGATTGGGTTGGACGTTGAAATGACGGATCAAAACGTAACCCAAGTCTAAAGGGTCAAAACACACAACCCAGGGGTCCAAAATCCCAAATAGGGATCTGATCGGCATGCCGTTTGCTCCGACACGACCGGGGGGTTAAATTGGCGTGTGCGAACTGACGGAATTCGATTTGGATTCCCGGATTGGGTTGGGCATTGAAATGACGGATCTAAAAAAACCCAAGTCTGAAGGGTCAAAACACACAACCCGGGGGTCCAATCCTAAATAGGGACTGATCGGCGTGTCGTTCTCTCCGACACGACTGGGTGTGTTAAATTGACATGTGCGAACTGACGAATATGATTTGGATTCCCGGATTGGGTTGGGCGTTGAAATGACGGATCTAAAAAAACCCACTCTAAAGGGTCAAAACACACAACCTGGGGGTCCAAAATCCCAAATAGGGATCTGATCGGCCTGCCATTTGCTCTGACACGACCGGGTGGGTTAAGTTGACGTGTGCGAACTGACGGAATCTGATTTGGATTCTCGGATTGGCTTGGGCGTTGAAATGACAGATCTAAAAAAACCCAACTCTAAAGGGTCAAAACACACAACCCGGGGGTCCAAAATCCCAAATAGGGATCTGATCGGCGTGCCATTTGCTCCGACACGACCGGGTGGGTGAAAGTGACGTGTGCGAGCTGACGGAATCCGATTTGGATTACCGGATTGGGTTGGGCGTTGAAATGACGGATCAAAAAAAAACCCAAGTCTAAAGGGTCAAAACACACAACCCGGGGGTCCAAAATCCCAAATAGGGATCTGATCGGCGTGCCGTTTGCTCCGACACGACCGGGTGGGTTAAATTGACGTGTGCGAACTGACGGAATCCGATTTGGATTCCCGGATTGGGTTGGGCGTTGAAATGACGGATCTAAAAAACCGAAGTCTAAAGGGTCAAAACACACAACCCGGGGGTCCAAAATCCCAATAGGGATCTGAATCGGCGTGTCGTTCGCTCCGACACGACTGGGTGGGTTAAATTGACGTGTGCGAACTGACGGAATCCGATTTGGTTTCCGATTGGGTTGAGCGTTGAAATGACGGATCTAAAAAAACCCAGTCTAAAGGGTCAAAACACACAACCGGGGGTCCAAAATCCCAAATAGGGATCTGATCGGCGTGTCGTTCGCTCCGACACGACTGGGTGGGTTAAATTGACGTGTGCGAAACTGACGAATCCGATTTGGATTCCCGGATTGGGTTGAGCGTTGAATGACGGATCTAAAAAAAACCCAAGTCTAAAGGGTCAAAACACACAACCCGGGGGTCAAAATCCCAAATAGGGATCTGATCGGTGTGTCGTTCGCTCCGACACGACTGGTGGGTTAAATTGCGTGTGCGAACTGACGGAATCCGATTGGATTCTCGGATTGGGTTGGGCGTTGAAATGACTGATCTAAAAAAACCCAACTCTAAGGTTCAAAACACACAACCCGGGGGTCCAAAATCCCAAATAGGGATCTGATCGGCGTGCCATTTTCTCCGACACGACCGGGTGGGTTAAGTTGACGTGTGTGAACTGACGGAATCTGATTTGGATTCCGGGATTGGGTTGGGCGTTGAAATGATGGATCTAAAAAAAACCCAAGTCTAAAGGGTCAAAACACACAACCCATCGTGTCGGAGCAAACGGCACGCCGATCAGATCCGTATTTGGGATTTTGGACCCCGGGGTTGTGTGTTTTGACCCTTTAGAGTTAGGTTTTTTTAGATCCGTCATTTCAACATATCCTCTGCTTGGAATGAACTGAGGGAGCAGCATTTTGAAGATAGTAACCATGTGTGGATTTGGGCGAAGCTAGCGGCTCAAAAGTTCAATCTTTGTCTTTGGCAAGCAGCTTTAAAGAAACTACCTACTCAAGATAACATGAAGAAAAAAGGCATCAGTTTAGAGAACCAATGTATTCTTTGTAAGAATCATGAAGAAACTTATAATCATCTTTTCTTCCATGCTCTTATAGTACTTGGATTTGGAAGCAGATTATCTATAGGTTTCAGTTTGGGAGAAGCCCAGAAGACAGGATTGAGAAAGAAATGCAGAAATTAAAGGTCAACTTTCCCCATCAAAATGATGTTTGGAGACTGGCTCAATTGGCGTTGAATGTGCTGTGTGGTGGATATGGGGGAAGATGCATAAGAATCTTTGAAGGTGAAGGTCTGTCCAAGATGCAATTGCTGATCAAGATTTTGTTTGACATCAAGACTATCATGGAAAGCATCCATTCAGATCACAAACTCCAAGGGAAAATAAATCTTCACTCATTTTAACATTTCAGTTATGTAGGCCGATTTGATCTTTGTTATTCTCATAGTCCACAACTCCTTGTGTGGTCATGAGTTTTCAGTCTTGCTAATTCTAAGGTTGTCGTCGGTGGAGTGAGAACATTTCACCTCTCTGAGGTGGGGTGCACTCTCCTGACCCGTCTTAGGATTCTCTCTATGACCATGGTTTATGGTTATAGACCCTGTACATTTGGTTCTCTTATACATTATTATTTACCGAAAAAATAGCTTTGTTACTTATGGTGATCAAGTACTGTCTGATCATGCTTATCTTACAGTCTTCAGTGAAGCAGCTATTCCTAGTGGCCCTAAACCCTTTTAATTCTTCAACATGTGGGCGAACATGATGGGTTCTCCCTTGGAATACTCATTTCCGGGGTTCTCCTATTTATGTTCTTTGTAGGAAGCTTCAGACTGTCAAGAGTGTTTTAAAGGAGTGGAATAGATCAGAATTTCGGATCATTCATAGGAAGGTTGCATGTGCTGGGGATGTTCTTCACAAGGCTCAAGAGGACTTATCTGCGGATCCTTTGAATGAGATTTGTATTGAGAGAGAGAATCTTGCTCGTGAAGCTTATCTTGCTTGTCTTAGTATGGAGGGGATCCTTTGCTCATCAACGGGCTAAGCAACATTGGTTAACTCAATTAGATGACAACACTAGATTCTTCTATGCTAGTATTAATGTCACGCCCCGACGCGGAATATCGGAGTGCGAAGGTAGTTGCAAGAAAAGGTATAGAGCGAGTACTAGACATCAAACCATGCACATTGAATAATACTAAAACAAATCTTCTCATTGATAACTTTTCAAATGTCTAGTTACAACCACTATATCAGAGCCATTCTATAGGGCCCAATTACATTGCAATAGAAGGAATAACTAACTGCAACTCTAAGCTAACATAACGACTCGAGGGTACTCCTGGCTTCACTCTTGGTCATTCCCATCCTCGTGAGTGTATGTGTCATCCTCGGTCTCACCTGAGAACACAACATCAAATAACGTAGGGTGAGCGATAACGCCCAGTAGGACTTAAATCTCAGGCTCAAGCAGGCTTTAAATAATTAACGCATTTAATGGCAGAGTATCTAAAGATAGCAGGTACAAGAAAGTCAAAATATAGCAAAAGATAACACAATAGCATGAGAGCGTGTATAGTTTCCAAAAATAGCACAAGTATCGAGTGTAGCACGAATAGCAGGATGGCCATAGCACAACTAGCACGACGAGTATAGCACTTGTTTGTCATTCTAGACATCGAGAGAGTATAGCACGTTTTGTGTTTTGATTGTCATATAGATAGTTGAGATAGATAGCACTTGAGTGTAATGCCAAACACTCTGATCATTTAACTCCCATGGGCACTAGCACTTTCGGGCGCACATCCCAGGACCAGATCGGGCCCTTTATTTATTGCCAGGCATTGGTTATATTGTTTATCTTTAGACAATCAGTCAATGGCCAATATAGAGTACCAAGAAGTAGATGAGAGCACTAGATGAATAGACGAGATAGTAGAGTGAATGTGAATAGACGAGCGAGTAAAGTATAGATGAGAGCTAGTGGACATTGCACGTAATGCGACGAGTAAACGACGATAGTAACAGTTGCACAACACGCGTACGTGGTGTTGGCAGTCAGGTGGAACTCACGATCTTTCCGCTGGCCATGTTATGCACAAGTCCAGAGGTTCGACGTGATTCAAGGTAAGAGCGAACTTCTAATAGCCGTTTGGATCATATTGATCCCTAAAGGTATAATGGGTTTTAGGGTACAACCGGCTCGTCGACCATGTGGGAATCCATGATCAAAGGAGACTTACGGAGGCCTTGTGCAAGAGTTCACTAGTCCGGCGAAAGGAATATCCGACGGAGAGTTCACTACAAGCCAAGAAAAGTGTGTATATAAAACAGGTGCTCGACGTTCTAGAGGAATTCTAGGACAGTGGAGCGTCGATATCGGTATATAAACAATGCAAGAAATGAATACAAGTCCTTAAAATAGGGCAAGTAATGTACTTTATTCAATAAATTACCAGATACATTATGAGAATATTTCTGCAAGATTTCAGCCATAATGGATGGTTCATGTGTGTGCAAGTGCAAGAGAAATCATAGATAGAAATAGTCGTGAAGATGTATTTTAAATCATTCAATATAGCACCATTTTTAAGTAGGGTTCTTACTGGGGGTATAACCGTAAGAAGGCGTAAGGTGGCGACATGTGCCAGGCAGAACGCGATAGGGTTGTACAGGTCGCGACAGGGCTTGCAAATCGGATTTGAGAACGCGACATAGGCACTGTCGCATTTCAGAAAGCGACAAGGAAGGCGTCGCAATGGCTTGAGAATGCGACAGGTGGTCGGTCGCAATAAGACCCAGAAGGCGACATATCGGGCCGTCGCTTTCTGGTGGTCTGCGCCTGGCTCTGACAGGAATCAGACCAGGTTGGATTGCGGGCCAACTTGAAATAGAATGATACAGGGTGCTTTGAAAAATCATAACTAATTGTATAGTGAACGAAAATCATGAAACCAATTGCAAATTAAACTAGACATGTAAGGGTACTTCCAATAAATAGGAATTCGAGAGAGAGCATGGTTTGAATATGGTTTGAGAACACAACAAGAACGAGTAACATAGAACATGACATAGGGAGCAAGTTTGATTTATTTCGAGCAACATGCTCAATGAAATTTAGGCTTTTTAGGGGCAATGATCCATAACAAGATGAAGTATCTACAGTAAAAATTTCGTAGCATGGGATTGAGTATACAAGGAGATATGGATTTAACATGATGTCTCGGGGGTTATCATGTTTGCAGAACTTCAAAAATTAAGAACAAAAGATAGGTTGGATGGAAAAATATGAAACTTTGGGGTTTCGTTCCAGAGGGTAAGAAGAACCTACAGAAAAAGTTTCATGGTTATGCTTGTGAGAATGCCTACCTTTGACTCGATTTGTCTTCTAGGGCTAGAACTTGAAGAACAAGGGAAGAAGCTTCAAGCTCTTCTTCTCTCCACGAAATCCTCTCCTCCTTAGCCTCTTCTCCACATCCAGCAACTCTTGGCCACGAGCTAGGGCCCAAGGGAGTTTAAGAGGTGTATTTATGCAAGTATGTATTTCTATTCCTACTACTACTCTAATTCCTCTTAAATTCTGAAATTTCCTTACTCTAACCTTCCTTCCTTGCTTTCCAATCCCTATTTAGACTTGGATGAGATCTAAATTCGTGCTAAACCTTATAGGGTAGGTTTAGGAATCCAATTCCAACTCTAACTTCCTATTAATGCATTAAATACCCCTTTTCTATTTAGGTAATAATTTAGTTACGAATTTAGGGTATTTTCTTATTATTCTCCCTTTGTAAATTCATATTTTGACCCAATAAATTCTAGAAGATCCATTAAGCAAAGCCCATTACTCTTTTCCATTTAATGGTTTTATTTAATGCTCTATTTAAATATCCATTTAGCTAGGTTTTAATTCTTTATTTAAATTTTTATTTTTCGCAAAAATTCAGGTTGCTACAATTAAGGGGCGAAGAATGGTTAATTCTATAAGAAGTTGTAAGTTGCCTGATGGTAATATCACTCATGACATGCAGCAGGTAAAAGATCATGCTGTGGATTTCTACCAAGCCTTCTTAATCAGCAACATCATCATGTTCTCCCTAACTTCTTACCCTCCCAGGTGCTTTCTGAGGAGAATCGCATTACTATCATGAGACCTTTCACATCTGATGAGATCAAGGATGTTGTGTTCAATTCTCCAAAGAATAAAAGTCCAAGACCGGATGATTTTCCAGCTGAATTTTACCAACTCTGTTGGAGCATTGTGGGTAGTGGTGTCTGGATGCAATCATTACTTCTTTAATGGTGGAAATGGCTTCATCAGGTAAATCACACTTTCATCTCTCTAATTCCTAAATCTGACTCAGCTGATTCCTTCGATCAGTTTCGGCCTATTTCCTTGTGCAATTTTCTATATAAGATTATCTCCAAGCTGATTGCTAATCGCATGCAAGAGTTCATGCCTCACTTGATCAGCAAACATCAATCAACTTTTATTAAAGGCCAAAAAATTCAAGATAGTATCCTGCTTGCTAATGATCTTGTAAGGGATATCCATTCAAAGCACCGCGGTAATCTACTTTGTTTGAAGGTGGATCTCTGGAAGGCATTTGATCCAGTTCATCAAGGGTTCATTCTTTTCATGCTCAGAAGATGGGTTTTCCAAGGCCATGGGTTGAATGGATTGATATTCTCATAAACTCTCCAACCTTTTCTATTCTCCTTAATGGCAGTCCTAATGGGTTTTCATTCTACCAATGGCATTTGGCAAGGGGACCCTTTATCGCCATACTTATTCTGTATTGCCATGGAGGGGCTTTCTATTCTGATTGAGCAGAAAGTGGGAGGGGAGTTACAGGTTCCTACCTTTGGCAATGTGAAGGTCTCTCATTTGATGTTTGCTGATGATTTACTCATTTTTATTAAGCCGAATATTATCTCAGCTCACTGCATTCATTCTATATTGAATACATTCTATGGCTGTTCGGGGTTGCAACTAAACGTTGCAAAGAGTAAAGTCTTGTAGGTGCGAGAGTCCATCACAAAGGTCCGCTTCTTCATGCTTTGCATGTCCAGGAGGGGAAGCTGCCATCTACCTATCTGTGGCTGCCATTGTACTCTACAAACCTGACAAACTTGCACTGCATTCCTATCCTTCAGAAAATCAAGAATCGAATCGCTTCTTAGAAGACAAGGTTACTCTCCAAAGCTAGTAGACTTGAGCTTATCAGATCGGTTCTGAATTCCTATGCTATTACTGGGCTGTTGCCTTTATCTTGCCTAAGAAGTTGATTAGTGAAGTGGATAGACTGTTGAGGAATTTCTTTTGGCATGCATCCGGGGACTACAAACCTTTTCACCTCATCAAATGGGATTGGTTGTATCGTCCAAAAGATGACGGAGGGCTGGGTATTAGAAGTATTCAAGATTGGAACTTCTCTGCCATCTCTATGCAGCTCTGGAGAATTGTCTCTAATCAGGACAATCTTTGGACTAATTGGGTGAAAAGCAAATATCTCACCAAGGGGTCAGTCTGGTATGTTCACAGCCACACCTATTACTCTATGGCTTGGAAGAGTATTTTACATGTCAGAGATTGGATGCGGCCTCATGTCATGTTCAAGATTGGGAATGGTGAGACGGTTAGTCTTTGGGCGGATCCTTGGATTGATGGTCAATCCATATCCACTTTGGGAGGTGATTACATCAGATACTTACTTGGGCTTCCTGCCAATACCTCTGTTAGTGCCTTCATTCAAAATGGGAGATGGTGCCTACCTACCCCGACTTCTATTGAGATGTGGATCTTTGGCCTAAAATTCTTAGTATTCCCATCCATGCAGATTGTGAAGACTATTATGTGGAAACATAACAATGGCAATATTAGCACTAGTCAATCTATGATCTGAAAAGAACCATTTACCCAAAAGTTCCTTGGTATCAAATTGTCTGGAAGCGGCCTACTATTCAAAAACAATCCCTGCATGCTTAGCAGTGCATGCTGGGGAAGATTCCGTCCTTTGACGTCCTCCAAAGGCATGGCGTTCATGGGCCGAGCATCTATATTTTGTGTAGGCAGCATGATGAGCACCTTCACCACCTCTACTTTCAGTGCTCCTATAGTTCTTGGATCTGGATTCAACTCTTGCACAGGCTGGATATTCACCGAAGGCCCAAGGACACTCTTATTGCAGAATGTGAAAGTTTGTTAAGAAGTTTTCATGGATGTGGTACGGGTACAACTGTGGCCTTTGCTACTTTCGTGCTGCACTTTGGTGGATTTGGAAAGAGAGATGTATCAGATTATTTGAATCTAATAATCATCCAAGAGTTCATGTGCTTCACTCCATCTTGTCAGATATCAGGCACATTACTGAATATCACGTTCAGGAGCATAAGCCCTCAATCAGATCCAAGAGAATTTGCAGAAATTTATTCTTCAAAGTAACTAATTTGTAGGGTTGGATCTCTTTCTCCTTTTATCATGTTCCTTCTTGAGCTGTTGGCTCCTTTATTATTCATAACTATCGGCTTGTGATAGTATGGATACTACTCTGTAATTGTCCCGGTATTACTTACCAAAAAAAAAAAAAAAACTCAAGTCTAAAGGGTCAAAACACACAACCCGGGGGTCCAAAATCCCAAATAGGGATCTGATCGGCGTGCCGTTTGCTCCGAGACGACCGGGTGGGTGAAAGTGACGTGTGCGAGTGTTTTTTTTTTGGTCGGTCAACAACGAAAAGAATCAATTAATGGGAAGAGAGATTACAAAGGACTAAGAACGTACAAGTACCTCGTAGTCAAGAAAAGATAAAGGATGGGAGCCACCATCACAAGCCGATGACATCCCATAAACACAAGAAGCAATGTGACACCACAAGTTGGGACTACATTGCATTATTAACTCTAATATTGAATCTCTCACAAAGGATCTTTGACCGACCAGAAAGAGCACAGGCTTACGGCCTTGACTCAATACAACTCCGAACATCACTAATAATGGAAAGAACCGTATGGATATAAGAAGCTCTCATGCCCTCAAAGGTTCTGCAACATCTTTCTTTCCAAAGCCACCAAATAGTAGTTCTGAACAGCAGGCGAGCTAAGGAGGTGGCAAAGCCATCAGTTTTGAAACTTAGTCTCAAAGCATGCATTTCCTCCAAAATGGTATGGCGAGGAGGTCTGTTAAAGTTCATAAGCTTCAGAATTTCTTCCCAAACAGAAGTGGAATATGGACACTTGAAGAAGATGTGGTCCTCACTTTCCTCAGAAGCGCAACAAAGAATACACCTGCTAGGAATCTGAAATCCATGTTTCTTGAGGTATTAATTGTAGGTAACTTATGCATAACAGCCTGCCAACAAGTTAGAGAAACATCTCTGAATAGTAGGCCCTTTCCAAATCCAACTGTCCCAGCCAACCTTTTGCTTCTGATCACGAATTAAATTCCAAGCACTCTGAACACTAAATATGCCATACTTCCAGCTGATTTCATCAGAAGTATGAATTGTAGTCCTCTGAATCATGGGCCAAATGTCAAACATGTCCATAGAGGTTAAAGGTGGAGGGTCCATTGCCATTATTATGAAAAGGGAACAAGCGGCATTCTTTTGAAGACCAAGATGCTGTCTGAGGCGGTCACCAACCAGCATATAAAGACTTTTACCCTGCACCCAAGGATCATAGAAAAAGCTGAAGTTACTGTCATGTCCCACCTTATAACTGATGTGTTGAAGGATCCAATTGCATTGCTTAAGGATTCCCTTCCAGGCCGTGGAATGGTAAGGCTTCTGTTGAAGACTCCAAATTGAATCCTTTTGATATTTTTGCTGAACCCAATGAGTCCAAAGAGAGTTAGAATTCTGCAGAATTTCCCAAAGATTCTTACTAGCACAGGCCAAGTTCCAGTCTTTCAATCTCCTTAGACCCAGCCCGCCTTCAGACTTCGGTGTACAGATGGTCTTCCAGCTAACCATATGAGGAGAACGCTGAGAGGAGTGCCTGTTCCAATAGAAGTTGGACAAAATAGTTTCCATTTCTTTAAAGATAGCAGCAGGAAGAATGAAGGAAACAGAAAGAATGATTTGATCAGCTCCAATCTACCAGCCCGGGACAGTAGACAAGTACGCCAAGATTCAATTCTTCTCTTGATTTTGTCAATAATTGGTTGGCAGTGGACCTTGTTAAGAGAGGAGCTCACAAGGGGGAGACCTAAGTAAGAAGTTGGAAGTATGCCTTGGGGAAATGCAGAACAGATTGGATTTCTTTTTTGTTCTTAACATGACCGCCCATGTATAGCCTGCTCTTGTTAGAGTTTAGTTGAAGACTAGAGTAGCTATAAAAGTCCTCTAGCAGCTGATTTATGTTAGTGGCAGAAGACACATCATCCTTGAAGAAGATAATGAGGTCATCGGCAAATATGAAGTGAGAGATGGGTAAAGTACCCGCCTTTGGCACTTTGATGGATTTCTCATGTACTACAGCCTCCATAAGACAGGTAAACCTTCCATAACAATGTGAAAAGATAGGGAGAGAGAGGATCCCTTGGCGAATGCCATTTGAGCTATTGAAAAGGCCTTCCGGACTGCCATTTACAAGAACAGAAAATCTTGCAGACTCCAGATAGCAACGAATCCATTCTATCCATGGGGGAGGGGATTTCATCTTTCTCAACATATAATATATGAACTCCCAGGAGACAGAATCAAAAGCTTTACACAAGTCAGCTTTTAAACAAATACGAGTTCCTTTGTTCTTAGAATGCAGATCTTTTGCTAAATCATTTGCAAGAAGAATATTACTTTGAATACTCCTACCACGGATGAAGGCAGTCTGGTGCGGACTGATTATAGTAGGGAGAACTAGCTGCATTCGGTTTGCCATCAATTTGGTGATCACCTTGTAGATAAAATTGCAAAGAGAGATAGGACGAAACTGATCAAGAGAGTCTGCATTAGGCTTCTTAGGGACCAAAGCAATAAAGGTAGAATTAATCTGCCTTTCCAGGAACCATTGTGAAAAAAGGTGAGGATAGCACTTGAGACAAGATCACCAACAATATCCCACGAACTAGTGAAGAATTTCACAGGAAATCCATCAGGACTAGGACTTTTATCTTTAGGACAACGAACACCACTTGACGGATTTCCTCCTTACAAAAAGGACGCATGAGGGTAGAGATTTCAGCCTCAGAAAGGGATGCCCGGACCTCAAAGTTTGGTAATCTCAGAAAGGACGCATGACGTGTGCGAGCTGACGGAATCCGATTTGGATTACCAGATTGGGTTGGGCGTTGAATTGACGAATAAAAAAAAAACCCAAGTCTAAAGGGTCAAAACACACAACCCGGGTTCCAAAATCCCAAATAGGGATCTGATCGACGTGTCGTTCGCTCTGACACGACTGGGATGCAGGTGTTTCTGAGAGCGCAAAACTTCGAATTGTGGAAGATTGTCAGCAAAGGAGCATACACACTTCCCGAGGACAAAGACACCTGGACGAAGGACCAGATTGCGAAGGAACTCTCAACTGGAGCGCCCTGAATATGATGCAGTGCGCAGTTCATCCCAAAGAATACTCAAGGGTCTCCACATGCACTTCAGCGAAAGAGATGTGGGACAAACTTGAACTGATCTACGAAGGTACGTCTGAGGTAAGGGAATCAAAAGCAAGCATGCTAATTTCTGAGTATGAAATGTTAAGATGAACAATGATGAAACCATCTCAAACATGTTTGCAAGGTCATGCTAATAATAAATGGTCTGAAGGGTCTTAAGAAAGAATACTCAGAAAGTGACTTGGTGAGGAAGATACTTCGGTCACTTCCATCCTCATGGAACACCAATGCCACTGTCATTGAGGATTCAAAAGATCTCACAAAGATGAAACTAGATGAACTAATTGGCTCCCTGATGACATATGAAATAAATGAGAAAAGGAAAGAACTGAAGAAAACCCAAAAGGTTAATCGCCTTAAAGCCTCCAAGAAAATTCTTCAGGTTCCAGAAAAGATGTTCAACAGGAAAGTGATGAGCTTGAAACTTCTAGTGATAGTGAGAATGATGATATGGCCATGCCCCTAGACAATTCAAGAAATTCCTCAATTCAAAAGGAAAGGGTCAGGTAACTCTAAACCTTTTCAAAATAAATATTTCTCAAATAAATTTGAGTCAAATAAAAAATCTGACATTGTATGCTATGAGTGCAAGAAACAAGGGCACATGAGAGGAGAATGCCCTGAGCTCAAGAAGAAGCTGAAGAAGGAGAAATTCACCTTTAAGAAAGCCAAAGCAATGATGGCTACTTGGAGTGATGAAGATGCAGATGAGGACGAACAAGCTACCTCTGGAGATGAACAAGTTCAATGTCTAATGGCAAGAAGCGACGACTCCAATGAGGTAAATTCTTCCTTTGAAAGTTAACAATTGAAGAATGGGAAGAAGCCTATACAGTCTTGTTTGAAAAGTTCTGTGATTTAAGTCTGAAAATAAAGCACTCAAAAAGAAAATCAATTCTCTTGTTCATGGGCACTAATATGATGAACAAATTGCATCCTTGAGCAAAGAAATTGAGTTGATGAAATTAATGAGGAGCTCACTATGAGGAGATGGACAGTTTGAAAATAAAACTGCAAGAAACTCAAAAAGAAAAGGAAGGTCTAATGAACTCCCTTGAATCTCTCCAAAATGAACAATAACCTAAAAGAAAATTTTGAAAAGCTGAAGAGAACCTAAAGGAAAATCTGAAGAACTATCAAGGTTTGTTAAAGGGAAACAAAATCTTGATGCAATTCTGGGATCTAATATTTGTTGCAAAGCATGGGATTTGGATTTCAACCTCTAAACCAAAGATAATTGGTAAAAATTCTAACTTCCTTTGTTGATTCTAGCTCAAGCACAGTAAGCAAATCACCTCAAAGATCAATAAGACTCAAGCCAAGGTAAGAAACAGGAACCCAAGAAATCAATCAGTTGTTAACACAACTAAGAAATCTGTCAATAGCCCCAAAGAGGGTTGTCGACAAGTCTGGAAACAGCTACCCAAGAAAAGCTAACAAGGCAACAAAGGGTAAAATGCCCATGCATGTCCCAGAATAACAAGCCCACTGTTGTGAAAAATCTCATCATGCAATTTCTGTAAGAAAGTTGGGCACAATGATAAACAATGCTGGAATAGTCCAATAAACAGAAAGTCAACAAGTTTGGATTCCGAAGCATTTACTGTTTGGCATGAATGATACATTGGGACCCAAAGTAATTTGGGTACCAAAACTTCTTGTATGATCTATATGCAGGAATGCCTAGCAGCCCAAAATCAAAACAATGGTACTTGGACAGTGCTGCTCGAGGCACATGACGGGCGACAAAGAAAAATTCTGTTTGCTGGTTGAAAAAGCGAGGTCAAGTCATCTTTGGAGGTAACAATAAGGCCAGGTCCATCGGCACATGTAAAGGTCGATAAGTATGCCTCCAACTCATTGATAATGTATTGTTGGTTGAGGGCCTTCATCACAACTTGCTTAGTATAAGTCAGTTGTAAATAAGGGTCATCTACTTTCTATAGGTATTTAGTTTCTTCTCACTTTGCCCATTCTTTCTTTCTTAGACAAATGGATTTCTTCATAGTCTGTCCTATTCATGAAATTGGTGCATTTGATTGCACAATTTATGCAAATGTATCTTGAAGTACTTGATTGTTTGTGTCCACATAGCACACACTATAGGGGAGCAAGTTCAGGTTAGATGACTGACATCTTGAGGGAAATTAATCATATTTCACATACCTACTTTTCCTCACATGCCATATCTCTTTTTCCTTCTTTCATCCTAGCCTTCAATCTGTTCTGCACAAGCAGCTATCGACAACCCTTCTCCATCCTGTCGACAGATCAGGCTCCATAGACACCAGTTTTTGCACTCTGCATGTTTATGTCGACAGACAACAATTCATCTGTCGACAGCCAAGCACAGTTTCTGATTTCCCAGAACAGCCACTTTTCTGTCTGTGTGCATCTGTCGACAGGCTCCTTCTAGCTGTCGACAGCCACACACTTTCCATGCATTTCTTGGATATCTCACAACATTCTCTTGAGCAGGTTCATGCCTTTCAAGTAAGGTGTCACTTGGTTGTCTATGCATGTTTTAATCACTCATACCCACATGATATTAAGCCATTATCTGTATCACCATGATTTTGACATACTACTCACTTAGGTTGTATCATTCGGAGAATATTGATCTAATCTAATGGATATCACCTAACTCCCTTGAATAACTCTCTTGTAGGAACACACTGTTGACAAGTGTCTTCATCAGTCCTATGGTCATTGAACTCTATGTCTAGCATTGATTGTTAACCACATACATTATTTGACCTTGATTTTCAAACAGAACATGAAAACTTCAAAAAAAGGAAAAAGCTACCTATTTCTCATATCTCAATACAACTCAAAAATTGGGATAAAGATAGAGCAATGATGTGTATTGCTGAGTAACCGGGACATGGGCATCACAAATGTCTGTCCTCGCATCAAAAGCTTACTCATTAACTCTGTAAAATGGTATGATGGTCACTCTCCCTGAGTAACTGGGGTAAGGGCACTAGACATGTCTATCCTCACGTCAAAAGGTGTTCGTGATCCTAATTACCACTTTTCCCTTGTATTTTGTTAAACAAAAAAAAAAATCAAAAGA
The DNA here is from genome assembly GCA_014218235.1 of Colocasia esculenta. Lineage (NCBI taxonomy): Eukaryota > Viridiplantae > Streptophyta > Magnoliopsida > Alismatales > Araceae > Colocasia > Colocasia esculenta. Next base: position 24,778 of record JACBKR010003243.1, read on the forward strand.
ATAGTGTGAAGCCTCCACTGTTTGATTATTATTCCAGGTCCATTGGTGTCTATGGCTAGCCATCTATGTAGACATTTTCTTCATCACCATTTGACCATCCTTTACTTGGAATCATGTTCGTCTACAATAGTTTGTTATTCAACAGGGGTAATGGTAATCCCTTATGTTTGGTAAGATGTTCTCTTCATGCTCCACCTAAAACTTTTTGAGCATTATGTTTAAACCCATTGAGGATACTGACTTGACTTAATATCAATGAGTATGATAGCTAAACTATGTGTCCACCTATTTTAACCTTCTATATCTTTGGATACACACTGCTCAGCAATTCCTTAACAAATTCCTCGAAATTCCCATCTGGCACATTTTCTGTGTGCGCTTGTCGACAGGCACTTGTGCATCTGTCGACAGCCGGCGGCCACCCTGTTTTGAGAAACCCAACGGGCGCGCCGCTTCGGGGCTGATTTGGTGGGACCCTTGCATTTTCAAATCCCATCCCAACTCCTTAAAAAGGCACCCATGCCCTCTCTTTCCTTCTCTACCACCAAAACCATCCCCAACCCAAACCCTCCTTCTCCAGAGCGCAAACCCTACCCTGTCACCCTCTTGCTTTCTCTCTTCCATCTGTACTCTCTTCCTTCATCGCTCCTCTATACTTCGTTCTTGCCACCACCATGGCTTCCAAGGCGAAGAAGCGGTCTCCCGTCATCGTCCCGCTTCCTCTGAAGCAGGCGAAGGCTCCCGGGCTCCCGCTGAGCGCCGGACGAAGCATCGAGATGATCGGTTGCCCAAACTCGTGGTTCCTCCTCTTCTGAATCTCACACGGGCTAAGGGCTCCTTTACCAATTTGTACAGCCTCGGTATGTTGATTTCACATCCTTGGCAGACCTGTTTCCGAACCTCCAACCCCTCTTGACACCCAGGGCTAGACGGTATTTCTCTATTCCTATATAGTCTATTCTCCTACTGCCGTCAGTGAATTTTTCAACATCTTGGCTACTCTGAGGACAATGAGTTCTACACCTCTGTCAGGGAACTCCTTTCAAACTCACTGCTAATCTCTTTAGCACAGCACTTCAAATCCCTAACTCTGGGCTGATATACTTACCCATCACCCATCTGTCTCTGAGTACTATCAATCACTCATCCCCTTCACCATATGATGGAACCAAGAAAATTGCTAAACTCAATGCCAACTCTTTCCCCCCACTGAATAGATGATTCACCATATCTTCACCACCCTGTTTGCTCCAAAGCATGGCAGTCGGGAACTCGTCACTGAGGTTCATAAATCTCTTTTTACCTTCTTCCTCAAGTGCGAGCAAATCAACCTCCCTGCACTCATGCTTGGCTTAATCCGTCACTGCTGCTTCTACACCCCAGAGATCAATGCCATATGCCTACCCAATCACTTCACTTCCCTTCTTTGTTCATTGGCATCAACATTCCTGACAGTGAATGTGTCCAGCTCAACTCTCACAGTAGTTTTGATCTCACTGCTGCACATAGGATGGGGTATAAGCTGGTTGATGGGGTTGTCATACGAGAACTCAAGGGTAAGGCACCAGCTGCTGCCATGGATGAAGATCGGGAGGATGATGAAGATGATGATGATCATGATGAAGAAGCTGATGAAGACTCCTAGTCTGAGCCTCTAGATGCTCCGGAGATGACGTTAGTGTTGCCGCTAGTGATTCTGCTGCTGAGCCTTCCGTGCGTGATCTTCTAGCACAATTACACTTTAGATGTCCCTTGGTTTTGATAAGCTCCATGCACGTTTGGACACCATGGATACAAGCATTGACGCACTCGCGGATACTCAAGTCCAGCTCCAGCTCCGCTTCACTAGGCTGTCTACTGAGCTTCGTGACATACGTCGGGCCTCTGCACCGCCTGGCGATGATGCTGCTTAGAGAGTCTAAGTGTCTTTTGTTGTGGGTCATGGTCATAGTGTTGATGCATCAGTTTGTCTTGGTTGTAATGTTTTCTTCTCTTTTGCAATTCCTCATGTTACGTTATTTCTACTGTTGTAACTGTGTGTATGATTGACCCTCAATGAAATTCACGTTACTTGCTCTCTTCCTGTATGTATGACGTATATTTTTGGATGTTGTCAAAAGGGAACTCAATTGTGCATTAATTGAAAATTTATGTCATCATCAAAAAGGGGAGAATGCTGGGTTTACATGAATTTATATTTGATGATTGTTTTTGATGATGAACAATTGATAAGCAATACATGAGTACTTGATGAAACACTTCATGAACCATGCAAACACATGTTCAACTTGATCATTTAAATGTTCATGTTATCTTACTAACAATGGTCTTACATGTAGTGAGATTGCACAAAAGACAGTGTGTTAAACAAGAGCAAAAAGATCAAGAAAGCACCTGTCGACACTCCTCACTGCATGTCGACAGAAAACTGCAGACAGAAAACACCAGGTTCTAACATAGCCATCTGTCGACAGATCCCAGTCGACTGTCAACAGATACCTACAGGAAACCCTTCCCGAAAGTTCAGAGATCTAGCAAATGCAAATCTGTCTCTAGCTGTCGACAGATGATCTAAGGCCTATCGACAGACGTAACACAATCTTAATACGAGATCTCCATATGTTTCCTATATGGGTGTTTCCTTGTTCCATGACTCCTATACTTGAACACCCATATAAATGAACTCTTTGGAGTTAATTTCGTACAGAAGCAGCCACCATCCAATACCTAAGAAATCCAAGAGAAGAAGTCTCTCTGCTGCTCTGCTTCAACTTGCCGCCCAGAAAACAAGAAGACCTCTTCCAAGCATAGGTGAAGTCAGTTTCGTCGGTGACTTCAAGCTTCTACATCAACTTGAACATGTCAAGACAAAGTTTGAAGATCATCCAGACGACCTGTAGAAGAGTTCTACATAAGGATTTGATTATCCAATTTAGAACCCTTCTAAGTCCTCTATTTCTACTTCTGTGTGTGGGCTGTGGATCAAGTGATTCTTGTACTTGATCTATGTGGTCTGTGTTGACTGATCGTGGTTTCACATCAGACAACTTGTGTGTGTGAGTTGTAGTTCTGAACTAGCTCATAAGCAGTGTTTCTGCGTGTGTGTGTGGCCGGTTGACGTAGGATACACAGTTGTGTACTCCGAACCACCTTAAAACCTCGTGTCTTGTGGTTTGCACGTCTTTACGTTAATATTTGGTAGGCACGTTTGTTTCACACATGCTAGATAAATTGCTACTATATCTATCTATAATTAACAATCTAAGTTTAGTTTCACTATGTTGCAAGTCTCAAAAGTTGGTTTTTTCATCAAAAGAAGGTGGTAGTAATTTTAATTAGTAGTAATCTATTCAACCCCCCGTCTAGATTACCATATAGTATAATTCCGCAACCTTTCATCCCTTGTGAGGCTATGGCCCATCGCGGGAGGCAGAGTCGGGTCAGGCCCCCTTATTAGGTTAACGGTTTGAACGATGAGGACCGCTATAGTTTTTTTATTCTTTTCGATGGAGTGATTTATGCTTATGCTTGTCTATTGCATAGTGCTTTCTATCATTTCTTTGTTGTTTAGTTTAGGTCACTCTATTTCAGTATGTAGTTCACTTTTTACTAATGTAGCAGACTATCACTGCAGTAGTATGAAATGTTTATTTGTAGAC
>JACBKR010003244.1:0-30322 GCA_014218235.1 Colocasia esculenta
AACCCCACAGTCCCGGTACTTTTCTTTGTCCGTTTTCACAAAAAAAAAAATTATTATATTATCAATTATATTTTTTTAGTGTACTCCGCCCATTTCCTTCCAGAGAAATCTTTGTTGCATTTTATTTTTTTATCAAATTTTAATAAAACTTTATTAGGAGATGAAAACAAAATACAGAGGTTTGAAGCATCATACAGTGACAGGAGGGCATTGGCCTGATAAGTCTTGAGTACCCAACTCAAAAAAGAAAAATAGAAAATAGAATCTAAGTTAAGGAGCCATACAGTGACATAAAAAGATAGAGGGATTGGGACACCACCTTTCTGATTCGGATGAGTGGCGAACTTTCGACGGCCTGTTGAATGTGAGGAAGAATTGGCCAATTGAGGCGATGGACCCAAATTTCCAGCTCATTTAAATCTAAGTGGGTCTCTGAGTCCTTCGGAAGGGAAGGCGGCCCATTGGGCCTCCCACTGGGCCCTGCGTAGAGACATCCCCCACGGCACCACAACGGATCATCCACTCTTGGCCCGGCCTCCACCACCGATGGATGAAGACGGACGCGGGACGAGGGACACCATCACCGACGAAGAAGGCCGGCCTCCAATCCCATCCCCTTCTATTTTCCTAAACGTGGGAAAAAAAAAAGGTAGCTTAGGTTCGCTTCTTCTGAAATTAAGTTCAACTTTTGTCATTCACTTTGGTCCTCTAATCTATGAATGGTTGATGTGCTGAGTGACATTACTATTTCTCTAATAAGAGTAATAATTGTTTTTTTTCCTTTTTTGGAAGGTCAACAATTGTTGTATAGTGTACGATAAATACCTAATGATCTTGCACGCTCCATATTATTAAGTACATGTGTGTGACAAAAATTTAAGAACAAGAAAACCTTCGCTACATGATATGGGCATCTTCTTTATTATTTTGGTAAAAATATATATTTAATTTATTAATCAAATATGAATGTCGATTACATACTTTGATGGCAGTGAAACCCAAAAGTGGCTGCGCCCCACATGTGGAGGGAAGAGCGCCGCACCAAACCGAAGGCAGCTTCCCGGACGCGGGGCTGTGCCCACCGTGTAGAGTTCGTTCCCGTCACCGTTACGTAGCGTATGCTTGAGGTGACAAGCCATTAACCGTCATCATCAATCGCGATGGGCGGACCACGACCAGGGATACAAACGATTGGCATCTAACGACATCGGTGACGGAACAAAGAAGGCGGGCTCACGTCAACCCCAAGCGCTATTCCTCGTCCACGTGGGTGGGCTCTTCAAAGCCTCCTTCGCCACCGTCGTCCCCAACACGACTCTCCCGCTTCCTAGTTCCCCCCTTCCACGCGTGCGCCGCTGCACGTGTTAAACACAGTTCCTGGACTTTCTCGTTCTCACTCATACACACTATAATACGGGGAAGGCTGCCGCAGGGACCCTTGTGCAGAGAGAGCAGAGCTCGCCGGAGCCCGCCTATCTAGGCATGGCCGTGGTGGCTGCCCAGCTGGCGTTCGCGCAGTGCCTCTTCGACGGGTGCATCGCCTCCTTCGACGCGGAGAAGCAGCGCCGGCCGTATCACCGCAACTGCGGCTGCGCCCTCCACGGCTGCGCCCGAACCGGCACCAGGGACGTCTCGTGTCGCTGCGCCAAGCTGCCGTGCCCGCTCCGCCCCGGCGCTTGCAGGAGAGGCCGCCTGGCCGTGGCGAACCCGGCCTCGTCCTTTCCTCCACCGGTGGGAGCTGGTCGTGCGTCGGCGTAGGTGCCATGCACGGGCCGGGGAATGGGCATGTGGGTCGGAGGAGGGTCTTCGTGGGAGTCCCCGGTTCCAAATGGCTTAGAGGATGGCTCGGTGTTCTCTTCGTCTCCATCCTTCCGGGGACATCATCGCATGGAAACTCCATCTGATCCCTATGCTGCTTAATTACAGGCTATACTGGTTAAGCTTTGTAATTACTAATTAAACCTCTCCTGAGGCATTCTTTTCCATCTGTTCTTGGCCATGTTCATCTGTATACAATTTTTCCATTGAGTTAAATCAGAGGCAGAAGATTTTGTCTTGTGTTAATTACCCGGTATCAAACGTTCTCAGCATCGCCATTCTAATTTCTAACCTAGAGTAGCTAGTGTTGTTGCAGCACATGATCCCAAATGGTTGGCGTGACTTGACTGCACTTCTCTTGCAGCCGTCAAATTGGAGTATGCTGTCCCAAACCCCTCCGCTGTATGTGTGCTCGTAATTGTGATGTGTGTTGCTCAGTTGATTCCTCTGGAGGAGGACTATAAGAAGGGACGCGTGTGGGAGAAACAGCTAGCTAGTGTCGACCTTCCATGTCGAAGGGACCGGCACCGGCGCCTTTCACGACGGGCAATTATATGTTAAACCCCCAGCTGACAGTATTCTGTTATATTGAAATGTCTGTTTGGATGTGCTTATAAACTTGAATAGGTCATGACATAATTAACGCACTTGTAATAAACATGTTTATCGTAGAGATATTTTTATTAACTCCCATGCGGCATTCTTCATAAATATATGCAAATTAATTTATGCTAAGTTCTGTTTGTAGAAAGATCTAGTACTCTTCTTCATAGAATAGCTAGCTAGCTGATCTTTATAATGGAACAAAATTACATAAGATTTTACACTATTTTTATACCGACTGATTAAACAATCTAGGTTGAAGAGGGTTGGATTACATAACCCGGTTATTATCTTTGATTAACTACTGATAAACAAGAAAGAGTCTTCAATTCATAGAATGGCTGATCTTTATATATATAGTACTTACTGATGTCCCAATCATCAGTTCCATTAATGACTGAAAGATGTTGCTTGACATATATATACCCAAACTCCATGCATTTGATTGCTGGGCGTGTGCTATCAGGCCCTGAATATCTTTATGGAAGCATGAACATTGATTAGCACTGTTTTTAGCACTCGGTTAGATATAAAAATTTAAAAAATATTATCGTAAATAAAGAAAGGACGTCTTACAATGCCGATAAAGTGGAATATTGCAAGAAAAGCAATCTTATTAATTAATTGAGAATTGGATTGTTTTCTCACAATCCACTTCACCTTAATTTATTACAATATGCTACCTTGCTTACAGTAAGTATTTCTTTAAAAATTTATATGGTTTAGACAAATCTAACATTAGATATGTACATGCATCGTTGGTATTCCCTTCTCAATAACGAGCTCCTTGTGCGAATACGATCATCGGAACTTCCGTAGGAATATTTCTCATTAGCTTCCATTACCCAGCTTTAATTAAAATTAATTAATATCCCCGGCTTTTAATTAATTTCAACTCTCAACTCTGTATTGCCAAGCAAGTTATACACTTAATTTATACGTGTAATTTGTTAATAATGATATTATATATATATATATATATATATATCCTTCCACACACGTGCATGTGACAACTTTAGTGTGCTTTCCTTTTTGACAATTTGAAGTCCCTCGTCACCATCCGTGCAGAATACGCAGACAGGATCGTTTCCTCGTTTGTGGGCTCGCATGCCAATTAACAGGCTAGGGAGGTGGAACTTGTTCCCACGAGCCAAATAAGTTCCACCGAATTAAACTATAGGCTCTTGACCCTGCCTACCTTTTTTGGTTCCGTCAACTCAGGCGAAGCTAGCCAATAAAGAACGACTCAGTTTCTCATGGTTTTTTTATATCTTCGTATGTATTTTATATGATTAATTTATATAAAGATGAGGAATAAAAAATAAGACAAGATATGATCACAGACTTTGGTTACTATTTCGATAATATATATATATATATATATATATATATGTTATCTCATTTTTTTAACATTTTGTGTTTATTGACGCGGGGTGATCCAAGGGACTCGGCTCAAGATCCACCTCGGGAGCCGGCCTTGCCCGGCCCGCAGTACAATCGAGTCAAATAGTTCGGCTGAAGTAAAGATTCGAGATCTGCGATACTAGTTGGGCCGAGTCCTCATAGGGAAGGGTCTCCCGAGTCATTTCATTATCTAAACATCTGTCGGGCCGCGCCCAGACGAGCTAAGCAGTTGCAACCCAGATGACTATGGGGGGAAAATCCAGATTTGGCATGCGTCGGAAATCACGGGACGTGTACGCCGATCAACCGTAAGTAACCGTCTAAGGAAAGTGCTTAATAAGGGCCCCGAAATCGCGGCGTCGTGGAGAACACGCAGGCAAGGCCGGGATTCTCGGACCAAATCTAGGCCGTGAGGATCGTGGGTGATTTACTGCGCAGCGCATCCAGATCGTTGCCAACCAAACCTACCGCGAGGACTCCTATATAAGGAGGGGAGCCCCCCTTCATGAGAGGTAGGTTACATCCATCCCAAAAAACTCTTCCACTCCGTTCAAACACTAACCTGATCATCGGAGTGTTTCCCCACTGAGGCGACTCGGTGGTCTTGCAGGAAGGACTTCGGCATCGCGCGAGCTCCACTTCTCCATCCCTGGGGGCCACTCGGCTAAGGCCGACTCTATACTCTAGCAGTAACATTTTTTGGCGCCGTCTGTGGGAATCTTCTGAACAAAAGCTCGCTCTCATGGTGCCCAAGGGAAAAGTGGTCGCTCATTCGTCCGAAGAAGAGGTGCCGCTCACTATTGTCGAGGAGGGGACCGCCGGGGAGGATCCGGCACTGGAGAACAAGCTCAAATACTTCTTCCCGCCTCGACCGCGTCGAGAATTGGTGGCGGGGCTTCATGAGATCCTAGCGCGCATGGAGCAGAAGCAACAGCTAATGGCGGCCCAGGTCGACGCGGCTGGCCGTCCGGCGATCCCCGCTCCGGATGGACGCGGCAACATCGGACTCGCAGGGACCCAACCAGCCCCCCAGTGATATCAACAAGCCAGGCCGATGTCCGTGTTGCAGCACCCGCTCTTTCAGCCCAAGCGCCACCACCTCCTCCAACAGTGGTACAGGGGGCCCCAGCCTCGGTGGCAGAGCTCGAAGCCCCTCGGACGACGGATGTCAACCACTTCACCGCCGAGTCGACGCCGCTCCATTTGGTGCCCCGTCAATGGAGCCTCGGTGGAAGAACGACCTCCAGGAGATGAATCGAAAGATTGAAGCTCTTCAGCGAGGATGCGGGCGCCTTCCGTGGCGACTCTACTTACGACCTCACCGTTTACTGAGGAAATCACCTCGGCCCCGATCTCTACGAAGCTGCAACTCCCCAAGTTCCGGCGGTACAATGGGACCACTAAACCCATCCACCATCTTGACAATTTTCAGGGGCAGATCGAGATGGTTAGCCTCTCAGATGCATTAAGGTGTCGATCTTTCATGTCAACTCTAGACGACGCCGTGCTACAATGGTTCAAGGCTTTGCCTGCGAGGTCAATAGCTAGCTTCCCCGAGCTCGCACAACGGTTCTTTGATCACTTCTACAGCACAGTTCAGCACTCCCTCTGCATCGACGATTTGTGGCTCGTGGCTCAAAAAGAAGGCGAGCTCTTCCGAGACTACGCCAAAAGATTCCAACTTGAAGTGATGAAGGTCGTTGACCTTGACCTGCGGACGGCCGTCAACATCCTCACTCGAGTCTACTCCAACACGCCATTCTTGTCGTCTGTCACCAAGAAGCCGCCTGTAAGTCTTTCCCACCTTCTCTCCCGAAGTAGAAATACGTGAGGTTGGAGTCTACTCTCGGAGCGCGGGCAAGTTGAGTCGACCAGCTGAGGCGGAGGGTCAAGCAAGGCGCCGGAGGTCAAAAGAACAAAGAGAGAGGAAAGCTCAACTCGCGGTGATCGGAGCAGACTCAAATCGCCGATCCGACGAGTACCGAGATCCGATGAGTACCGCCAGCAACGCGATCTTCTACACTTCGGACGGCTTCCGTCCGAGATATTGTCTGTGATCAAGAAGCTACCAGAGTTCCGACGGCCCGAGCGTTGGGCAAGCCACCACTGGGGCGCGGCGCCGACCTCTACTGCGACTACCATAAAGGCTACGGCCATACAACTGGTCAATGCCGTAGCCTAAAGCTGGAGATTGCGGAGATGCTGCAACGCGGCATCATCAGAAGAGACGTCGTCGATGGACGCAAGAAGGGGGACGCCCGAGACGGAGCACGGAGCTCGAGGAGAGAAGGGTGCAGTCCTCGTCCTCGCGGAGGAGCAGCCGGAGGAGGGGACAGTGGAAGAAAGCGAAAGGCATACGCCTCGGCCGCTGGTTCGACTTCGGGGGCTTGGCTCCCAAGCCGCACGGTGTTATAACGTTCTCGAGGACGACGTCTTCGGCCTCAGCTTTCCCCACGATGACGCGCTTGTCATTCGCGTGGACATCGACGGGTACAATGTGCACCGAATCCTGGTGGATGGTGGAGCGGCTCTCGATGTTCTCTTCTATGATTGCTATGTAAAGATGACCAATTTGAGCACCGAGCTGAAGCCTATGGCAACCCCTCTCTTCGGTTCAACGGATCCCCTGTCAATGCCGAATGGTCGATCAAGCTGAAGGTCACCCTCGGCTCTAGCCCATGTTCTGTAACCGTTGAGGCCGAGTTTCTAGTTGTGAAAGTGAAGTCAGCCTACAACGCTATCTTCGGCAGGGTCTTTTAGGAAAGCTGGGGGAGTTCATTCTACTTATCATCAAAAGCTGAAATTTCCAACACCGTGCGGGGTAGGGTAGGTCACGGGGGACCAAATCGAAGCTCGCAGGTGCTATGTAAATTCGATAAAGCAAAGGAACCAGTTATTCCAAAGTACAAGCCTGATTATGATAATGAGGGTGAAAGGCATGAGCCAGCCGAGCAAACGAAGCAAATATGAGGGAAGTCGCTGGTGATTGGCGCCGAACTCCAGGAGTTGGAGGCAGGGCTGATCCGTTTTCTCAAAGAAAGTGGCGACATCTTTGCATGGACGGAGAACGACCTCTCGGGATCGATCCCAAGGTGATCCAGCATCATCTGAACGTAGACCCCAGGGCTCGGCCCGTATGCCAGAACAAGAGTCCTTTGTCAACAGATCGTCAGGGAGCCGTTGAAGAGAACCTGGCGAAATATCTTCGAGCATAGACTGTTCGAGATGCGTTCTACCCCGAGTGGGTTGCGAACGTTGTCCTCGTCAAGAAGGATAATGGCAAGTGGCGCATGTGTGGGACTTCACTGACCTTAACAAGGCCTGCCCGAAGGATAGCTTTCCTCTTCCCCGCATCGATCAACTCGTCGACTCCACGGCAGGGCACGAGCTTCTGAGTTCCTCGACGCATATTCGGGGTATCACCAGATCAGGATGGCTCCAGAAGATGAGGAAAAGACCACCTTCACCACGGAGAAAGGTCTGTATTGCTTTACTAGAATGCCTTTCGGGTTGAAGAATGTAGGTGCTACGTACCAAAGGCTTGTCAACATGATGTTCGAGCAACAAATCGGGAGAACTATGGAGATTTACATCAAAGACATGCTAGTGAAGAGTCGGAAGGCAGGACCACGTTCGGGACCTGGCCGAGACGTTCGACCACACTCCGCGAGTACGGGATGAAGCTCAACCCCGAAAAGTGCGTCTTCGGCGTCCACGCGGGAAATTCCTCAGCTACCTCGTCTCGAGCCGAGGTATCGATGTCAACCTCGACAAGGTGCAAGCTATCCTCAACATGACCGCCCCGAGGACCGTCAAAGAGGTACAGAGGCTTAACGACCGAATCACCGCCCTGAGCAGGTTCATGTCCAAGTCAGCAGAGAAATGCAGGCCTTTCTTGATTTACTGAGGAAGGGTCGCTTCGAATGGAACAACGAATGCCAAAGGGCCTTTGATGAGCTCAAGGCCTATTTAGCTAATGTTCCTACTTTGAGTAAACCCATTGCAGGGGAAGAGTTATTCTTATATATCTCGGCCACGAACCATTCCATCAGCTTGGTACTCGTGAGGGAGGACGATCGAAAGCACCTTCCAGTCTACTACACTAGCAAAGCCCTGCGAGGGGCCGAACAGCACTACTCCGACATCGAGAGAGCCGGATATGCGCTGGTGATGGCGGCCCGATGACTTCGACCATATTTCCAGGCACACAAGATCGTGGTCCTCACTGATGCACCCATCAAGCAAGTGTTCAGCCGACCGAGCCTCGGGAGGATGGCCAAGTGGGCTGTTGAGCTCGGGGAGTTTGACGTGTCTTTCAGGCCATGGGTCGCCATCAAAGCTCAAGCCCTAGCCGACTTCATTTTCGAGGGAACGGCAAGGCCTCCAGAACCAGAAGAAACGATGGAGCACTGGCTAGTGTATATAGACGGAGCTTCCGGGTCTCAAGGAAGCGGAGCTGGCGTCATCTTGTATTCGCCAGAGGGTCTCACCCTGAGGTACGCAATTCGATTCGGCTTCTCCCCTTCTAACAATGTGCCGAATATGAAGCTGTCATCTCAGGATTGAAGATGGAAAAGTCGTTGGGGGGGACAAAGGTTCGGGTCCATAGAGACTCGCAACTCGTTGTTAGTCAAGTCTCAGGGAGTTCAGGCTAGAGAAGAAAAGCTCGCCTCCTATGTGACCAAGGTCCTAGGGCTGATGACTGGGTTCGAATTGGCGGAACTACTGAAGATCCCCCGATCGAGAACTCCCAAGCTGACGCATTGTCCAAATATGCTGCCGCCTCGGAGTATCGTCAGGAGTCCTCGGTCCTCATTGAAGAGCTTAGCGAGACTTCAGCAGGGACCGAGGAAGTCATGTGTTTCGACGCCGAGCCTACCTGGATGACCCCTCTCGTCCAATACATCAAAGACGATCAACTTCCAGATGACAAGGATGAAGCATTAAAGATAAAGAGGCGAGCCCCAAGATTCTTTTGGTCGGCGACGACCTCTATAGAAAAGGCTTTAGCTTCCCGCACTGCGATGCGTGAGCCAAAGGCAATCGGAAGATATCATCGCCGAAGTCCACGAGGGCTCGTGTGGAAGCCATACAGGGACTCGGTCACTGGTCAGGAGAATAACTCAGCAGGGCTACTGGTGGCCAACCATGCTTGGCGACGCCGAGGAATACGTTCAAAGATGCCAGCAATGCCAGCTCTTCAGTAAGGTGGATCGGAAACCGCCCTGGAACCTCACCCCGCTCAAGGCCCCTGGCCCTTCGCTCAGTGGGGGATGGATATCCTTGGTCCATTCCGCCGTCGTCCGGGCAAAGGAAGTTCCTTATTGTCGGAGTCGACTACTTCACCAAATGGGTGGAGGCCGAGCCATGGCGAAGATAATCGACGCCAACGCGTGGGGGTTCGTGTGGAAAAATCTTGTTTGCAGGTTCGGTCTACCCCGAACGATCATCACAGACAATGGCAAGCAGTTCGACAATGCTCGGTTTCGCTGCAATTGCACAGAGCTTGGCATCAACCACCGATTCACCTCGGTCGCTCATCCTCAATCAAATGGCCAGGCCGAGGTCACCAATCGGACATGCTCGAAGGACTAAGAAGGCGGCTCAACGAACACAAAGGCCGATGGGTGGAGGAACTACCCCACGCATTGTGGGCATACCGAGCGACCCCTCGAGAGGCCACCCAGGAATCTCCCTTCGCTCTTGCTTTTGGGGTAGAGGCAGTCACCTCGGTCGAACTGCTGGTACCATAAAAAGAGTTCGGGGCTTTAACCAAGATGTAAACAATTGGTCACTGCATGTCGAGTTGGATCTGGTCGAGGAGCGACGTGACAAGGTAGCATCCAGGATCGAAGTCTATCAACGCAAGATGAAACGAAAGTTCAACATGGGAGTCAGACAGCGGTGCTTCAGTACAGGAAGTTTGGTCCTTCGAAAGCTCGCTATCTCGGACCCTAGTCGGTGGTAGGAAGCTGTCTGCCACTTGGGAGGGCCCGTACCAAGTAGTCGAGGACCTTGGGCAGGGGGCTTATCGTCTCGAAGACTTGGGTGGCTCGCAGTTCCGAGAACATGGAATGTCGAGCACCTTCGATGTTATTAACATTGAGTTGTAACCAATTTAACGAGGTCGCTTCGGCACTCTAAACCGATTTAACAAAGTCACTTCGGCACTCTAAGCCAATTTAACGAGGTCGCTCCGGCACTCTGGATAATTTAGCGAGGTCGCTTCAGCACTCTGAATGATTTAATGAGGTCGCTTCGGCACTCTAAACTGATTTAACGAAGTCACTTTGGCACTCTCAACCAATTTAACGAGGTCGCTTCAGCACTCTAAACCGATTTAACGAAGTCGCTTCGGCACTCTAAACCAATTTAACGAGGTTGCTTCGGCACTCTAAACCGATTTAACAAAGTCATTTTGGCACTCTAAACCGATTTAACGAGGTCGCTTCGGCACTCTAAACGATTTAACAAGGTCACTTCGGCAAACCATTTCTCCCCACAAGGTTGAAGAGGAATTCTGAACGTCTACCATTTTCCGTAAGAAGGATGACAAGAAGACCAACTTTGCGATATCATGGAAAAGGGGGCCGCAGGCCAAGGAGGGTGTAGTACCCTGGATTTTTTAAAATCCAAATAAATAAAAATTTTATTATTTAAATAAATGAGATAAATGATATAAATAGAATAAAGGTTGAATAAATGGAAACAAAGGGAATTAAATGAATACCTATTAAGCTAAATTATTAATGGGTTACTCTAATAACCCAAACCCGATGGAATGGGCCCAAATAGGGATAGCCCATCATAGGATGAGATTTAAATAAGTTAAATTCGTATCTAATTAATTAAATAAATAATAAAGGGTTAAGATAAATGTTAAATAATCCATATATATCCTAAAAAGGAGTCCTACCCATATCCTAACCCTTTGACCACGAAATTAGCTCTCTTCCCTATCCATTAGGAGGATAAATGGTGAAAAAATAGGTATTTAATATGAATTTTCGTAATTAAAGGAGGAGAGAAGAGTTTGGAGTTGAATAGACTCTAATAGCAAGCTTAAACACCTCAAACTTCATCCTTAGCAACCCATTTTCGTGACTGGAACCCTGGAGAACGAGGAGAAGAGCTGGAGACCAAGGAGCAAGGAAGGAGAAGGCTTGGAGCAAGAAGGGTTTTCCATTTTCGTCACCAAACTAGGGTTTTCTTGCTTCCTGAAAAAGGTAGGCAATCTCTCAAGCTAAAATCGTGAAATAATTACCCTAGGTAGCCTTCATGTACCTCTTCAAAAGCCCTATATTTTCGTTGTATTCCGTTCATCCATTTGGGCGAATTTAATTCGTGAAATCCTACTGTCACCATGAACCCGAATCTCATGTTTTCTCTAATACCTTGCACATACTTATTTCCATGCTATGAGAAAATTTCATTGATACTACCATGTAATAGCTTTCAAACGCCCCTGGTCTTGCTTTATTTCGATCTCCCATGAGGGAGAATTAAATCCTTGAATATCTATCAGACCTGTGCACTCGACCCTCCTTGTTCCCTTTTTAACCTCGTGCAAACTTGACATCATTCCATGATAAAATTATCATAAATACTAATACATGTTAGCTTTCAAACGCCACTGGTTTCATAATTTTTCATCATGTATACATCTCTAATTAATTCATTGAATCCTAACTGCGTCTGTTTAGGTCACCGAAGAGTAACCTGATCAATGCATGTCTAAGCCTTGTCTATTTTCAAATTAATCGTGCATGTTGATAGATATACATGTCTACTTTTGTTTAAAACTGGTTTGGTGCTTTTTGGATCACCGTGCAATTTTATGCTGAATTTAGAATGACCCTATGTCAAGAAGGGTCTACCAAGAGAAAAAGGGAAAACCTGGACCGCCCCTGTTATCGCGACGGCGCGATACGCCGCGATAACAGGAGTGTCGCGGTAGGCCTCCACGTCGCGTCATGAACGCGACGGGCCTCACCGCTGCGTTCCCAACCCCGAACCAGGCCAGGCCGGCCGGTTCGCCTGTCGCGCCAGGCCGCACCACCGCGACCTGAACCGCGACAGGATACCCTGTCGCGATACGCTGCTTAACGCGCCCTTGCACCCCATCGCGACATGATCGCGACTGGCACCCCCGTCGCCTTCTTTAAATTTCGGCCAGAACCTTATATTATGCATATACCCCTGTCTTATTGTCATATAACCCTTATACAAGTTAAACCATGTACTGTTAAGCTTAATAATCGACCTGAAGATTTTTATTTAATAATATTTAAGTAATTCTTGTTAATTTAAAAGCCGTGAGCACGACTTGTCATATCCTCAAGATTTCTTTACACTTGCACACTCATAACATTGTAAATTGCCTTTTGACCTTGATAATTATGCAATAATGTATTCGGTGAATTAGCGAAATAAATGACTAAATTACCCTATTTTGTTAAATACAATTGTTTCCGTTTTGACTCGCACATTTTATCTATCGTTACCGTTTTCCCTCGGCCTTCGAGCACTCGAGGCACGACGGACCCATTTTTACACACTTTCCTTGATTTGGACCACCTCTCCACGGGAATACTCTCAACTGGACTAGGGACTCCTTGTCAAGACCTCCGTAAGTCTTCTTGGCTTTGGCGCACGTCCTTAGTCAACGAGCTGGTTGTACCCTAAAACCCGTTACACCTTAGGGATCAGCACGATCCATGGCCTTAGTGTTCTCTCCTTATCTTGCAATCACGCTGGACCATCTAGCCTGTGTTCATAGCACGGCTAGTGGGTGGTTGTAACTTCTACCAGACTGCCGGTACCCGACCTGGTGCCGTGCAACCGTTACTATCGCGTGCTTCTCGTCTTTTACGGAAATGTCCCTATCTCATCTACTATCTCGATACTCTCATCTGTTCACGTTCTCTCTACACTCTCGTCTAGTTCATCTACTACTCTCATCTATTCTGGTACTCTCTTGGCCATTTTGTGATTGTCTAAGATAACAAACATGACTATGCTAGGCAACATTATAAGGGCCCGATCTGGTCCTTGGGAGGAGCACCTGAAAGGCTATAACTCGCGGGGGTCTAATGATCAGGTGATGGCATACACCAAACGCATGACTATCAAGATTTAATCTAAGACAATTCACAAACATTCCTGTACTGACACTTGACTTGTGGTTGATAAAATGATAGACCAAAACATGTTACTTGCTTTACTTGCTATCGTGACTTGTGCAATTACTTGTTAACTTGAAATATGGCCAAATTTTTTGTACTTGTTACCTATGAAGGTATTCTTGTCTTGTGAACTTACTGGCACGACTATACCTGATCGTTCTCGTACTTGCTCGTTCCTATTAGTTATCCTGCTTGATAAAAGGTTAAACACTTTAAGCCTGCTTGTTTATATGAGATATTAAGTCCTACTGAGCGTTATTCGCTCATCCTGCATTTTTATTTAATGTGTTTCAGGCGAGTATGACGATGACCACACTCACGAGGACGGGACTGAGGATGATGCTCAGAGTGACCCCTTTCAGCAACCAAGGCTTTCTAGTAGTAGTCAGTTAGTATAGTTATGAGTTAGTGAGTCAGATAATCATTATGTAATAGTTTGATTTTGAATAAAGTACTCTGGGCCCTAGTTTTGGCTCTGATACGTTGATGTATTAGTCAGTTAATGAGTTATTAGTGAATGTAATGGAGGTTGTTGGATTATTAATGAAATTGGAGTTTAATTGGTGTTATCCAATTGTGCAATGGTCTGTTATTTATTTCTCGCTCTGTACTATTTAATAACTGTAATCCCGCTCCGATATCCGCGTCGGGGCGTTCCAGAGGGTCTTTACAAAAGGCCGGGGGGGGTCGGTAGAAGACCTTACAAAAGCATGCCGACTAAAGGTCGGAGGCCTCAGCCGAGGGAACCTCGGGGTCAGGAACGGAAGTGGCGGTCCCCACAGCAGCCCCTGCCTCGGTCCTCGCATCTTCTTCGTCTGAGTCATCGGCCGGAGGACGCACAGGGGTCAGGTTCAGCTTGGGGTAGGCCTTGGCCAAGGCCTTCAGGCAGGGTTGTAACCGTCCGTGAAAAGGCGAGTTATCTGATCAATGTGGACGTCAAACTTCTTGTACTCCATCACGGCCTCCCGATGCTCCTCGGCAACGAGCTCAGAGAATTTCGCCCTGGTCTTCTCATGGGCTTTCTCCTCGGCGTCCCGAGCTACCTTCTCGGCTTTCCGCGCTTCCCGCTCCTCCTTCAACAAGGCCTTAAGCTTGTCAACTCCCTGGGCTAGCTTGGCGGCCGCTCGTTGGCCTTATCCGCTCGCGACCTCAGCAGCAACCGAAGCTTCTAATTCTGCATTCCTAGATTTAAGGGTGGCCAGCTTCTCTTCGGCCGCACGCAATTGGCCCTCAGTCGCCTCCAAAGTATGATCTGTTCGATGCACGAGACCCACGAAGGAGCTTAGGCTGAGCTGCAACCCCCGGAACACGTCTTCAATAAGATCTGAAGTCTTCACCGACGAGATTCGAGAGGCCATGCTTGCCGGAACTGATCGCCGACCCCATTCCCGAAGAGTCTGTTCGGCCGCAAGGGCCCGAGTAAGACTAGAAGATCCGCCCTCAACCGAGACCGGATCGGGCAACCGAGCTCGCTTGGTCGGCCGCTCTGTAGTTGCTCCAGCGGTGTGCGCCACTGCGACTGCTGGTGCGGTAGGGGCTGTCGCAGGGGAGACGGAAGTAGGAGACTCTACAATTTGGACGTCAGCCTCCTCAACCGGCCTCTTCTCCCGAGTCATCTTTTTCTTGCGACGGCCACCCCAGCTGCAAACCGTTGAGCGGCGAGTGCAGTGTAGTCCTCGGTCTTTTGACCTTCCGCATTCAAAATCTCCTGATCACGTGGAGCACTCGGCCCAGCCATTTCTACGAAGGGAATGAGCGATCGTTAGACCTTCTGGAAAAGGCAAAGGCCAATAAAATACAAGAGCGTAAAGCGGCGCCGGACCTCGGTCATTCTCTTAGATCAGGGCGAACAGCTCGGCCGAAGGATTGATCAAGTCGGGCAGTACCACCCTTCGTAATGATTCAAAATCCGATAATTTGGCGTTGCTCATATCGGATGGGGATCGGAAAGCCTCTTTGTTGGGATTAATGGCTGCCCAGGAAGTGGAGAAATTCCACCCCTCAAAGCTGTGGATGAAACAGAACGACCTTTTCCACCCATGGATAGAGGACGGGGAGCGACCAAGGAAATGGCGACGTGAGCGGGCCGAGAAGAATAACCAATCCCCATGATTTTAATTGAAAAGCAGTAGAAGAAAAGACGAATGCTCGGCGTGACTCTCGCCATAGCACAAGCGGCCAGGAACCCGATAACCGACCTTCAAGAATTGGGGGCCAGTTGCGAAGGGGCAACCCCTAGACATCAAGAAGATGAACGAAGAAGGAGTGAAGCGGAAATCGGAGGCCCGCTCGGACGGCTTCTGAGTACAAGCAGAAACCATTTTCCATCGAATAGTGAGCCCGAAGGGTGTCGCTGGCATAAACGGTGAAGTCGGCAGGGAAGCGAAGGCCCGGATGTTTGACGATCCAATTAAGGGTCGGTGGATCGATTTCCGTAGCGGTGTCTGCTACAGAGTCGGCCACCCGACGCACCCCAGAAGGAGGAGCTAGAGAACCCTAGGCACATATTCCCCAGAAGTTACCACTGGGACGAACTCGTCCGATTCGTGGGGCTCTTGAACATCATCAGACCCCACAGAAGCAGGAGCCGGTCGAGGAGAAGGAGGCTGACGAGAGGTACGCTCAGAAGGAGAGTACCCCGCGGAGGGCATAGAAGAAGATGAGGAAGAAGACGCAGAGGATGAGCCCATGGCTTACCTCTGCGAAGAAGGTGGCCGAAAAGAAGTCGAGCAGCCAGGAGCTCGGCCCGAGTACTCTAACTATCCTCGCATCTCGAAAGAGCGAATGTCGTAGGACGATGATGTTCGCGCACGAAAGTCCCCTTTCGCCACACCGCAGGCGCTATTTATAGGCCCCAGAAGTCACCTCGATCTAACGGACGGGAGTCATCGCCCAAACGGAGCGTCGAAAAGATACCACGTGTCTCTATTCACTGCGACGATTCGCTTCGAACGCGGATCACGATTCGAGCAACGCCAGGCGGGAATTGAGGCGCCATCATGAGCGCCCGTCACCTCACCTGCCATCATTAATGGCGGAAGTGAAGTGACGCGCCGCTTCGGCCGCTGTCTGAAACTTGAGAGTCACGCCCACATGGCGGTTGCAGTGCCCTTTCGGCTTTAGGCGCCATTCGGAATCGCTTGATGATCCGGGGTGGGATCCCCACAGGAGGACCAATAGTAATACCTCCTACTCGGCGCACCCAGAGCGCACCGAGTAAGAGCTAGGGGGCCAATGACGCGGGGTGATCCCAAGGGACTCGGCTCAAGATCCACCTCGGGAGCCGGCCTTGCCCGGCCCGCAGTACAGTCGAGTCAAATAGCTGGGCTGAAGTAAAGATCTGAGATCCGCGATACTAGCTGGGCCGAGTCCTCATAGGGAAGGGTCTCCCGAGTCATTTCATTATCTAAACATTCGTCGGGCCACGCCCAGACGATCTGAGCAGTTTCCAAACTGGATGACTATGGGGGAAAATCCAGATTTGGCATGCATCGGAAATCACGGGACGTGTACGTCGATCACTGTAAGTAACCGTATAAGGAAAGTGCTTACTAAGGGCCCCGAAATCGCGGCGTCGTGGAGAACGCGCAGGCAAGGCCGGGATTCTCGGAACCAAATCCAGGCCCGTGAGGATCGTGGGCGATTTACTGCGTAGCGTATCTAGATCGTTGCCAACCTAACCTACCGCGAGGACTCCTATATAAGGAGGGGAGCCCCCCTTCATGAGAAGTAGGTTACATCCATCCCAAAAAACTCTTCCACTCCGTTCAAACACTAACTTGATCGTCGGAGTGTTTCCCCATCGAGGCGACTCGGTGATCTTGCAAGAGGGACTTCGGCATCGCGTGAGCTCCACTTCTCTACCTTGGGGGCCACTCGGCTAAGGCCGACTCCGTTACTCTAGCAGTTACATTTATATTACATAAAAATTTATCCTATATCTCCTTGCATCCCTAACTTGAGTAATTAACAGCCCAGATCCTACCAATATGGTGCCGGGCAATTGGAGAACGGCCCATATGGACGGTGTGAGACAGAGTTATATAGAATACAGATATGGGACGACTGACCATCTGAAGCAGCATATCCATCAAAACCTTATTCTAATTAATGTCAAAAGCAAAAACTTGGCCAAATGATCAGCCCCCCGCCACTGGAATTAATGCTCCTTAAAACAGTACACCAGTGAACTTTAAAGTGACCCACTACGTACTTCCATGCATTTGGCATCGGAGTTCCCATCCTTATCCTTTTCGTACGTTGTAGTTTTAACTTTCTTTTAGCCTTTACTAATGATCTTAATCAGCTTCTTGTAATACGTACCATAATAAAGACGATCGTCATAGCTAGCGTCCCATCTGTACCGTGTGGCGGGCATCTTTGTGAAAACCTCTGAAGTGCTTGGCAAGAATACATTAATCATGTCCTTCCTTGATAATATATATGTAGACGGGCAGAAATCTCTTGGACTTTTCCAAGTCATTATTCTACTGAAGTTAATTAGGTTCCTTCGTCGATCGGACGTTTCCCACCGGTCCTTGTTTGAAAATAAGTTTGGAAAAGAAAAAAATAGATTCTAATGATTGGAATCACACTCATTCTCATTCTAATTTTTAAATGAGAAAAAATAATTATGAATTCTCAAAAATAAATTTTAAAAGTGAAAGAAAAATGGAGAGAGATAGAAAGAAGAGAGGTAATAATGAGATTTTAGATTTGGAACTTCAAAATTTAGGTTCTATGAATTTTTTTGGATGATTTTGACTTTTAAAAAAATAAAATCACCAAAATACGTTCTCAAACAATGCCTAAACTTCCCACCGATTTCTCTTTTCCTTTTCGATCATGTGGACTGAACCAAGTTATAAGCTTGATCCATGTATATTATATCTGTTCAGTTCAGTACAACTATCATTATATCACCCTCATAATTATACTGTCGTAACGTTGTCATATATATTCCCGTCAAACTGATCCAGCACCCTGCGGCCAAAAACTACGATTTACTAAGTCAAAGTCGTCCAGTTAAACGAGTCTAAACTATGCTCTCTCTCTCTCTCTCTCTCTCGTCAGCGCGCCCACCAAGTTTGTAGATAGCAACGACGTGCAAAGCGGAACGTTGAAGGGTGCGGCCAATTTGTCCCGCCAGACTGCCTCTTCAGCACGTAGCTATAAGAAGAGTGCACGACGACGCCGAGGCTTCGACGACCCCGCTGGTTACCATCTCTCGGCGCGCAGTAGTAGCAGGGCAAGGGCGAACGAAGATGGCCTCCGCGGCTGAGGCGTTGATGCAGCACCTCCTGCACAACATCGCATGCATCTCCTCCTCCGACATCGAGGTCCGGCGGCGGCCCTACCACCGCAACTGTGGCTGCGCGCTCCACCGGCCGACGGGATCAGGAGGCTGCCCCAAGGACGTGCCATGCATCACGAAGGTGGAGTACCAGATGTGCCGAACCTGGCGAGGGAGCTGCCTGTCGGCCGCAGCGGCAGGCGGCGCCGCTTCCCCTGTTTCTTTTGCTCGGAGCCCACACGATCAAGTGTTGGCTGTGACGAGAGTGGGAGAGTCTTGGTGAGAGAGATTGGAGGGCTCTTTATTTCTGCCTTCTGTTCTTCGGACAAAAATCTCTCACCTAGCTAACTGATATGGTAAATAAGAAAGATCCAGATGAATATATATGGATTCATATATCCGAGAGATAAGCTTCAGATGCTGAGCCGCATCGGCTTGCAATGTCTTCGCATCGTAGTTCTTTAAAAAAAAAAAACGTACAACTCTCAGTTCTTGGTCCTATGCAGATCGACGTCTCTTACTCCATGATCTCTGAAATTTTTAAATAGCATTTTAGAATGGAACAGTGTTATTGATGGGCAACAGATTTAGATGAAAATAAAGAATGAAATGGAGCGCGCATATGGTTTCCCTACCGTAAGTTTTTAATTTCCCCATTTTGGAAGATACAAGTGGATCTTGCTACCCGAGCATGTAATGCAGGAATGTATTTAAGTACAGTTTCTCCATGTAAAGATGAAAATAAACATGTAGCATATTTATTCGAGTTATTGTTATTCATGCCTGTTACTGGGGCCTCAATGCCGCCAAGCAGTAGAAATATAGTTCCAAAATTTTATTTTGTAAAAGTTCAACCTAATTTCCTTTCATTATTTTCCAAACGAGTCATGTATTTTTAGGAAAATATCACATTACTGTGAAGGAGATAACCTCTTATCAACGGACAAACTTTTCAGATATCTTACATGGATGCAAAGTCAGTGATTAGATTCTAATTAGGCTATTTTCCGCATTCTACCGCCAGATGTTTCATGAATTTTTCAGGTTATGACGTCAAATATAACTAATAGATCAGAATGAAGATTACGTAGGTAGTGTTGGGTGAAGAAGGTGGTTGCAAGCTTAAGGGAAACTCAAGGTTTGGTAGGAGAGTGTCCCTTGTGTGTATATGGTTTTTGTCCCATATTGAAAAACAACAAGTAAGAGTGGCCTTTATATGTTCTTTTAGTTCTAAGGACTTGTTCCTATGGAACTAGAAAGAGCTATGCCCAAGACCACACACGCTGCCCGCCCGCCGGCCGGGCTGGGCGGGCGGCGACGCGCGTGTGAGGTGACCGTGCTGGGCCTTATTGGGCCGTCACACTTTTTCTAACCTGTTTTATTCCCTTTTTGCTTGTGGGCCTGTGGGACGCGCCCGTCCCTGTAGAAGCGAACCGGCGCCTATAGTGGGGCGTGGGCGGTTTTGATAAGGCAAGAGAGAGAAACCGAGTTGACTGTCTATTCCTCCCCCAGAAGAAACGCTGCTGCGCTTATCATCTCTCTCTGTCTGCCTACAACGCCGCTGCTAACCATCGGGAATTCTCTTCGCCGCTGGTCACTTCTTGTCGTCGCCTTCGCGTGGCCGTCACCGCTCCTGCTTAACGTCGACGTGCCGCGCTTTCTTCTCCGCCACCGTTGCCTCGTTCTACACGCCATCGGTGTCCGGTGCCGCTTTTTGCCCTAGAATTGATAGAGACTATCTTTTGCATATTATTAGTTTTCGATTTACGAGACCACAGTGTGCGACTGTTGTCTCGTTGGATGTGGTTGTACCCTGGGAGAAGATCGTTGTTCCTGTTCGCACCCTATAGTGGGGGCGATATCTTCTCTAAGGCAAGTTTCCATTTGGAATGCCTCCACTGCCTCTATATATATATATATGTATACTTTTTCATATTTCAGCATGTATGTTTTCCTATTTTGTTGTTATCTTCTTGGAATAATGCCTACGGTGATATTCAAACTTGTATCATGTCGCTATGCTTGCACTGTGTGGGTTTTTGGATGTTTTGTCGCCATGTGAATGCATTATACCCACTGTTTTCATAACAGTCTTAGAGAAGATATCGTTTGACATGGCGTCATCTCTGTGACTCTTAACCCGAAAGTAGACATGTCCGTGATGCCAGCGAAATTCGCAGGGCAACATTTCAAGCGTTGGCAACAACGCATGCGGATATGGTTACTATGATTGGGTTGATTTCAGTGATTTGAATCTACTCGCTAAGGTGATTGAGATTGATCCTGAAAGTGTCAGAAGGCTACGGAATGGAAGGAAAAAGATCGCATAGGACATGGATGCATCTGACTGCATTATCGATGTCCTATTCGATGTATACATACTTCGACATTCCTAACCTCAAGGCACTATGGGATGAACTTGACAGAAAGTATAATCACTGAGGACCAGTCTAGAAAAATATTCTGTCGGTAAATTTCTCAAGTTTCCACATGGTTGAGGGCAGACCTATCACTGAACAGGCACATGAGTTTCTTCTTATGATCCATGGCTTGGCTGAGGGTGAAATGAAACTTCCGAAAATTTCAGGTTATGTGCATTATCGAGAAATTTCCTAAGTCCTGGGAGGATTTTGTAATGGCCCTAAACATAGGAAGGGTGCTATTTCTCTAGATGACCTGATGAGAGCCATTGCCATAGAGGAGGACATAGGAAGAGAAACCTGTGATGCCTCTAGAGGCCAGTGCAAACATAGTATGAAAAACAAGTTTAAAGACTTCAAGGCAAATCCAAGGTTGATTCTAATGCGCAGTTTAAACCCAAGGGAAAAATCAAGAAGAAGAAGAAGCAAGGTGAATGTTGGGTCTGTGGTCAGAAAGGCCACTTTCGTTGGTGACTGTCCTAGGAAGGAAAAAAGACATCCAACAGACTGGTGTTGCTCCACCTCAGGTCAATGTAGTGACCGCTGGGCTTCTTCTGGAGACACGTATATAACTCTAACCCCAATTTGTTTTCTATTTATGAACCTTATGATGGTTGGTAGACACAGGAGCCATGTACACTTGTGTGCTGACAGGGCTAATTTTGTATCTTACCAGGCCGTCCATGACTGCTCCGTGACTATGGGAAATGGCAGCACTACGAGGGTGATGGGAATTGGACGCGTGAACCTGAAGTTTACTTCGGGCGTGTGTTGTCTCTTCATCGGTGCACCATGTTCCTAGTATTAGGAGAAATATATTATCAGTTCTAGTTTAGTTAGAGAGGGTTATGAACTCAGCTTTAAATGTAATAAAGTTGTGATACTTTGTCTCAAATCTTTTATTAGTAAAGGTATTTATCTGATGGGTTATTTAAAGTGCATGTGAGTCATGTGATGAATGAATGTTTAGATGTTGATACATCTGTTCCAGTTGCTTTTAATATTACAGATTCATCTGATTTATGCATGGACGTTTAGGTCATTTAAATTTCAATTCATTGAAACGTATGATGAACCTGAATTTAATTTCCTGAGCATGCTATTGATAAAACCAGAAATGCGATATCTGTGTACAGGCCAAACAGCCTAGGAAACCCTTTCATTCTGTGGTTAGAGATTCAGAGATTCTGGATCTAGTGCACTCAGATATCTGTGAGTTTAATGGTGTGCTAACTAGGGATAATAAAAAGTATTTCATTACCTTTATAGATGACTGTAGTAGATATTGCTATGTGTATTTGCTCAAGTCTAAGGATGAGGCTTTACAGAAGTTCATCATCTTTAGGAAGGAAGCAGAAACACAAACTGGTCAGGTTCTTAAGAGGTTGAGGTCTGACAGAGGAGGAGAATACACCTCTAGTCTGTTTGTTGAATTTGCCAAGAACATGGCATTATTCATGAAACGACTGCCCCTTATTCTCCTCGGTCTAATGGGATAGCAGAAAGGAAGAACCGTGTATTATTGACATGGTCAACTCTCTCCTGCAGAGTTCAGAACTACCTAAGTATATGTGGGGGGAAGCTTTGAACACAGCTTGTCTTGTTCTGAATCATGTTCCCCTAAAACATAAGATAGTAGTCCAATTGAACTTTGGAGAAATAGGAACCTAGTTTGAAATTCCTCAAAGTGTGGGGGTGCCTTGCTAAGGTGCTTGTCCCTGAACACAAGAGAAAGAAACTGGGACCTAAGACAGTTGACGTAGTCTTTTTAGGCTATGCTGAAAATAGCTATGCATACAGGTTTCTGTTATCAAATCAGAAATCCCTGGCATAGAGGTTACACCATAGTCGAGCTCCGTGATGCTACGTTCTTCGAACATGTCTTTCCCATGAAAACTGGTTTGCCTCAACAATTGAATTCTGAGATGTAGCTTCCACATCTGATTCTATTCCACAACATGTGGAAAGAAGACTAATGTGAGGGCTGATGCATCTAGACCTCTTACTGATACTAGTGATCAAGAAGAAGTAGAACCAAGGAGGAGTAAAAGACAAAAGGTCTCTCCAGGAGTTTTGGTAGTGACTTTGTCACATACCAGATTGAAGAAGACCCCCCTACTTTTCGAGATGCTATGGCTTCACCTGAAGCAAAGTATTGGAAGGAAGCCATTAAGAGTGAGGTTGACTCTATTCTTGCAAATGGCACATGGAGTTAGTTGATCCTCCTCCTGGATCTAAGACTATTGGATGCAAATGGGTCTTTAAGAAAAAGTTGAAACCTGATGGACCATTGAAAAATTAAAGCCCGTTGGTTGCTAAGGGTTTTAAACAAATGGAGGGAATAGATTATTTTGATACCTATTCTCCTGTAACCAGAATGACTACCATTAGGGTGCTAATAGCCTTGGCTTCCATATATGATCTGACTATCCACCAGATGGATTAAGACCGCCTTTCTTAATGGTGATCTTGATGAAGAGATCTATATGGATCGCCTGAAGGGTTTGTAGCCCCTGGTAATGAAGGTAAAGTCTGTAGACTTGTTAAATCCTTGTATGGATTGAAACAAGCCCTAAGCAATGGCATGAGAAATTTGACATGACTATCATGTCATTTGGCTTTAAGTAAATGATTTTGATAAATGTGTCTACTACAAAGTGAAGGTGATGATTGTGTAATTCTATGCCTGTATGTAGATGATATATTGATTTTTGGCAACATAGGGATTAGTAAATGAGACAAAATCATTCTTAAGCGTAGATTTGAAATGAAGGATATGGGTAAGGCAAATATAATTCTTGGCCTAAAGTTGACTAAGTCAGCTGATGGTATAGCAATTTCTCAGTCTCACTATGTTGAGAAAGTATTAGAGAAAAATGGCTATAAGGATTGCAGAATTGTCTGTACACCCTATGATCCTTCAAGTTTTCTACAAGAATAAGAGTGGTGTACCCTTTGTCTCAATTACGATACTCCCAAGTTATAGGAAGCTTAATGTATCTGGCAACTGTACTAGACCTGACATTTCATAGCAGTGTTACTAGATCAGTAGATACACTAGCTGTCCTGACGTTCTCACTGGGAAGGCTTGGATAGGATACTGAGATACCTTAGGTACTGTTTCCTTGAGCTTGCATTTTGGGAATTCCCTGGAGTCCTTGAAGGATACAGTGATGCAAGCTGGATTGCTGAAAACTCAGGGAGTAATGGTGTAACAGGTATGTTTTTACTCTGGGAGGTGGTGCAATGGCCTTGAGGTCCCTAAACAAACCATCTTGTCTCGCTCTACTTTGAGGCTGAGTTGTGTGCTTTGGACACTACTGGTATGGAGGCTGAATGGATTAAGGGACTTCTTCATGGAATACCCCTAATGAGTAAGCCTATACCTACGGGCCTATCCTTTGTGATAATATGACCACGATTGCTAGGTCAAAAGTTCAAAGTACAATCAAAAGAAAGGAGACATATTCAAATCAGACTTAAGTCTGTGAGAGAATTGGTGTCTCAGGGAGTGATAGCTGTGGATTTTGTTGGTACCAAGGACAACACAGCAGATCCTCTAACTAAAGGACTTAATAAAAGTCAAGTCCTGAAATTTAGGATGGGGATGGGATTTGAAACCCATTAACTTTCTTCTGCAGTAGCAACCCACCTATCTGAGTAGAGATCCTACAAAGAAGGTTCAATGTGTGTAACAACAAGCTGTTGAGAGAACTGGAGGACACTAAAAATTCTAGATACTTTTATCTGAATTCCACCCCTGTAATCCTAATACTAGTGTCTATAGCTGCATGTTAAGGTTGAGTTACCTACTCTTAATGGGTTCAAGCCTGGTAAGGCAGGATGTGAGCAGTGCATCCTTGGAGAAGCCCACCTAAGTAAGTGCTATTGTGGGGCCGCAGTTAAGGGATTGGGTTATCCCTAAATGCACTTATGATACAGAAGGGGCGCATGGCCTAAAGCGCCACCCTGCAGATTACTATCTATGTTTATATCATGTTGTTTCCTTTGATAATCTCACCCAAAAGAGTCAAGTTCAAGACTCAGTTCACTTCGACTCTGTGAAGAAAGGATTTGGAATACTCAGGTAGAAGTTCAAACCTGAAGGTACTTCTATTGAAGCATGATATGTGTGTCTCTTGATGTGTGTTCCTCCTGGCAAACATGAGTTTGTGGGGGATGTTGGGTAGAAGAAGGGTGTTTCAAGCTTAAGGGAAACTCAAGGTTTGGTAGGAGAGTGTCCCTTGTGTGTATATGGGTTTTGTCCCATATTGGAAAACACAAGTAAGGGAGTGGCCTTTATATGTTCTTTTAGTTCTAAGGACTTGTTCCTATGGAACTAGAAGGAGCTATGCCCAAGACCACACACGCGCGGCCCGCCCGCACCGCCGGGCCGGGCTGGGCTGGGCGGGCGCGGCGCGCGTTGTGAGGTGACCGCGGGCCTTATTTGGGCCGTCACACTTTTCTAACCTATTTATCCCTTTCTGCTTGGTGGGCCTGTGGGACGCGCCCGTCCCTATAGAAGCGACCGGCGCCTATAGTGGGGCGTGGGCGGTTGTGATAAGGCAAGAGAGAGAAACCGAGTTGACTGTCTATTCTTCCCCCTGAGAAACGCTGCCGCGCTTATCATCTCTCTCGCTGTCCTGCCTGCAACGCCGCGCTGACCATCGTGGAATCGCTCTTCACCGCTGGTCGCTTCTTGCCGTCGCCTTCGACTTGGCCGTCACCGCTCCTGCTTAACGTCGACGTGCCGCGCTTTCTTCTCCGCCCCCGATTGCCTCGTTCTACACGCCATCGTGTCCGGTTCCCGCTTCTTTGCCATAGAATTGATAGAGACTACTTTGCATATTATAGTTTTTGATTTGCGAGACCAACAGTGTGCGACTGTTGTCTCGTTGGATGTGGTTGTACCCTGGGAGAAGATCGTTGTTTCCTATTCGCACCTATAGTGGGGGCGATATCTTCTCTAAGGCAATTCCATTGGAACGCCTCCACTGCCCTCTATATATAATATACAATATAATTATATATATATATATATATTGTATACTTGTTCGTATTTCAGCATGTATGTTTTCCTTATTTGTTGTTATCTTCTTGGAATAATGCCTACGGTGAATTATTGCAACTTGTATCATGTCGCTATGCTTGCGCTGTGTGGTTTTTGGGATGTTATGTCGCCATGGAAATGCATTATACCCACTGTTCATAACAGGCAGCCCAGTTGCTAAAGGGGATCTAACTAAGTTATAACAATTAAAGAGTGACACCCTAGTTGCTGCACCCGCGAGCCACATGACCCACATTCCAATGTTTAAGTTTCTCGCATATAGTTTTACCAATTTCTAATAAGACTACACCTCAGATTAAGTCTATTTTAATTACAAGATAATGTCGTACTTTCTTAGCTCTACTTATGAGGTTCAAAGTTAAATCAACAGGGCCGGGTAGGCTGACAATTTCGACCAGAACGTTTGGTAGACCATGCATTTTATGGGTCTACTAGATTTCTTGTCTATCCAATATTCAAATATTCCAAATCCTAGATTCGAAGAACGATATGCCACTCCCTAGAAGGCTTTGAGTTCGAACTATTTCCAGCCCCAGCACACAGAGCAACAAGGAGCTCAAGGGAGCCCTGCTCCTTGCGTAGCTTACGCACTAGCATAGAGGAAAACACAACCATTTTCCAGAGAAGGGAAGAGGTTTCCAAATGTCGTTAATGGATATCAGACCTCACTAATTTAAAAATGTTACAGTAAAGCCAGGTCAAGTAGCAAAACAAAGGACAGCCAACCCCCCTTCCAGTTCGTCTTTCTCTAATACCCGAGAAGAGATTGGGGAGGTTGAAGGAGAGAGTTGACTAACAGTGGCAGTCCTATTACCAAAGGCTTCATTGATAAAATAAAGGCTTTCTACACTTTCGTATTCCTGTACTTCCGAAATCCCATTCATACCACGTCAGGCGGTCCATGGTCAGCGCCATGTCAGCTCGCCCCCGCCACCCGCACCTTCACCCCGCCATGCCAGCGCGTCCACGCCGCGTCACTCCACCCCCCCTCCGCCGCAGTGACATGACAGAAAGTCATAATGACATGGTCCAATCACTTCAACCAATGCTTCCCAATTACCCTCTCTCACCTCTTTCCTACGTTCCCCCCCCCCCCCCCCCCCCCACCTCCTCCTTCGCTGCACTTCCGAAAGCGGAAGAACACCTCTGCGAACATCCACGGAGGAGAGGAACCTATGCGAACGTGGAAGGAGGAAACCAATTCAGTGACCTGTGCGGACATCCAAGTAGGAGAGGAAGCATGTCTAAGAATGTTGAAATGGCGGCTTTGAAGGTAAAGTGTCCAACGACATGGAGGCATCAACAAGTCAGAGGTCACGCATAGCCTCAAATTGCATGATCCGTCAGTTCTTCTCCTCTATGGTTTATGGAGCCCAACCATGGATGTATGGCCACCTATGGTGTGGCCGTCATCTCCATTCATGCCGTCTATTTTCTCCGGACAATCTTTGATCACTGGAGCATGTATGCCTACACAGACAATGGCTCCTCCCACTTGAGCCTTTATTTCTTTCCTCCCCTGCACCATCAATGGAATCAAAGGAGAGACAGCAGCTTGGTCATGGTGAGCAGAGGAAGGGCAGCTGTGATGGTGAGCACGGAGGAAAATTACGATGGTGAGCAGAGGAAGAGTGCGGTATTCCATGTTGAAGAAGATGTGTCTGTTTAGTAAAAATAATTCAATCAATTATTTTTCTATCTGTATTTTGGAATGTTTTCCTCACAAGTTGGGAACAATGTACGACCCTCCTTATACCAGTACGGATATACCATCCCACATCGACATAGAGAGCATCACTACAGTGGGACATTTACCCAAACAATACAATAGACTGAAATGTACACAAATATAACACATAACAGCGGAATAGAAAGAACTTGAATAAATCTCGTATTCCATCATCATCACTTACACGGTCTATATAGAACAAGGAAATCAAATACTTCATAACTGAAAATTAAACTATTACATTGTCCACATTTTGCAACTAAAAAATACATGATCTCCACATAATACAAGCCCTCTCTTATTACATACTATGCAAGTGAAGTACCAAAGTAAATCTCCACGAAATGCTACTCCTCACCTCACGCCGGAGTCGCTCCTAACTGTCTCCTCCAAGAAGTGGAGATATCTGCACCTGTACGCCGACAAGAGTGAGTCTACAAGACTCAGCAAGTAACTTCCCACACATTAAGCATACATAACATCATATGACATTATACTCATTTAACACGTCACTAGTACATGTAACATGGATTAAACAAATCTGAAAAGAAAGCCTACATGATACTTCTAGCAATCTCATGACCCATGGTACATAGTTTATGTTCATACAATAATAAACCTATCACAAGCTTTCTACATATTCTTTCACATATAACCTTAGTTCACATTTCATGTCACATACATTGTAACGTAATAGTAATTTAAGCATGGAGTTTAAGCATAAGCGATGAAATATTCCACTACAAGAAATTGCGTATTTCTGACGGACAGAATCCGTCAAAAATCCGTGGTAATCCGTCGGAACACAGACTTCCGACAGCTTTCCGTCGAACGTCGTCGGAACTGATCCGTCGGAAACAACTGGTCAGAAATTACCGACGGAAAAATATTCCGTCGGAAATGTGTCGGAAATACTGATAGAAAATATCCATCGAAAAATGGGTCGGAAGTTTCCTACGACAACCGTCGGAAATATGTGTCGGAAATTTGGTCAGGATTGACCGATGGAACATTCCGTCGGCATTTCCGTCGGTAATTCCGACTAACTAATCCGTCGAAAATAATCCGTCAGAACTTTAGACAGAAATGTCGACGGGATTTTCCGTCAGTAATATCTATTTTCCGACGGAAAACTATCCGTTGGGAATTCCGTCGGAAAGTTCTCTAATTTTTTTTAAAAATAAAGAAATAACAATGATTTCAAACCTGCTACAATATTCCTAAATTTTACAAATACTCACAATCCAAAAATCATAAAATATAACAATGTAAAATCATACATAATAATAAATACAAAACATCAGGACAGATCTGCAGATCGTCTGCTGTCCCCGCCTCGTGATCGTCAGGTGCCGGAGGTGGATCCTATATTAAGAAAAAATTAATATGAGAAACATTATAAAAATTAATATACATACATATTTTTAAAAATTAAATTTAAAATATGTGATTATTTCTCAAGTTGAATTAGAAACTATTTTTAGATCCGTCGTTTCTTGGGTTTTTTTAGATCCGTCATTTCAACGCCCAACCCAATCCGGGAATCCAAATCGGATTCCGTCAGTTCTCACACGTCACTTTCACCCACCCGGTCGTGTCGGAGCGAACGGCACGCCGATCAGATCCCTATTTGGGATTTTCGACCTCCGGGTTGTGTGTTTTAATCTTTTAGACTTGAATTTTTTTTAGATCCGTCATTTCAACGCCCAACCCAATCCGGGAATCCAAATCGAATTCCGTCAGTTCGTACACATCATTTTAACCCACCCGATCGTGTCGGACCAAACGGCACACCGATCGGATCCCTATTAGGGATTTTGGACCCCGGTTGTAGGTTTTCACCCTTTAGACTTGGTTTTTTTTTAGATCCGTCATTTCAACGCCCAACCCAATCCGGGAATCCAAATTGGATTCCGTCAGTTCGCACACGTCAATTGAACCCACCCGGTCGTGTAGGAGCGAACGGCACGCCGATCAAATCCTATTTGGGATTTTCGACCCCTGGATTGGTGTTTTAATCTTTTAGACTTGGGTTTTTTTAGATCCGTCATTTCAACGCCCAACCCAATCCGGGAATCCAATTGGATTCCGTCAATTCGCACACGTCAATTGAACCCACCCGGTCGTGTCGGAGCGAACGACACGCCGATCAGATCCTATTTGGGATTTTGGACCCCGGTTGTGTGTTTTGACCCTTTAGACTCAGGTTTTTTTTAGATCCGTCATTTCAACGCCCAACCCAATCCGGGAATCTAAATTGGATTCCGTCAGTTCGCACACGTCAATTGAACCCACCCGGTCCTGTCGGAGTGAACGGCACACCGATCAGATCCCTATTTGGGATTTTCGACCCCCGGTTGTGTGTTTTAATCTTTTAGACTTGAGTTTTTTTTAGATCCATCATTTCAATGCCCAACCCAATCCGGGAATCTAAATCGGATTCGTCAGTTCGTACACGTCATTTTAACCCACCCGATCGTGTCGGACCAAACGACACGCCGATCGATCCCTATTTGGGATTTTGGACCCCCGGTTGTAGGTTTTCACCCTTTAGACTTGGTTTTTTTTAGATCCGTCATTTCAACGCCCAACCCAATCTGGGAATCCAAATTGGATTCCGTCAGTTCGCACACGCCAATTGAACCCCCGGTCGTGTAGGAGCGAACGGCACGTCGATCAGATCCCTATTTAGGATTTTCGCCCCTGGATTGTGTGTTTTAATCTTTTAGACTTGGTTTTTTTTAGATCCGTCGTTTCAACTTGTGTTTTAACATTCTTTAGTGGTTTCATTTCATTCAA
>JACBKR010003245.1:0-30642 GCA_014218235.1 Colocasia esculenta
ACCCACGGTAATGAGCAATGACAGGGGTGCCAGGTCCCATGCCACATCAATGGTAACATGGTCCAAGTGGATCTCCATTTCTCCAAAACCTACTTTTATTATAAAAAAATATAAACTTAGTATAATATTTTAGATTTTACAAGCAACGTTTTGCAGGGTAGACTATGGCAAGTTCGCGTCCATAAGATGTTACATACTAGCGTTTCTTAAACGTTTGGTCATCACCTTGTGGATACGGGACACATATTTGAACAAGTTATGTACATATTTAGATTTCTAATCCAAGGTCCATGACACTCCAGCGGCTCCCCTAAGTTGGCTAATCTTTTCCACAGCTCGTACAGTTTCTAGATGTATATACACGGCCCATGCGGTAGCAAGTATTACATCCCAATTTATCATCTTTTATGGGTGAAAAGACGCATAAAATGGGAGAAGAGAGGCGCCTCGGACTATGTGGAGGTTACTGTTGAAGCTTGTGGATATACGAGGACACCATTACAAGTCTCACACACACCCCTTCCTAAAGCCTAACGTTCCATTCACACCTCAGTAGTTACTTCGCATTCGTCTATCACCCATGCTTCCAGACAACAAAATGCATGTTACTACCCGGTCCTTTAATGCCGAAAAGGCATCCTTACTACTTAATTAGTTCCCTTGCTTCTAGATAGCAGGAAAAGTTACCACCAGTCTTTAATTCCGAGAAGACATACTTACTAGTAATTAGTTCTCCTTCCTTTATCTCATTTCTCTTAATCTTCTGTTTTCCTCGAGAGTAATGCGATCCACCACCATAGAAAAATAGTTTTGTAACACCATTTGGCATTAATATTGTGCAACATCAGCAATTGAAATGAAAAATTTAAAAACACCTAATAAATGATGAGATTGTGGTGCACTTTGATTGGTGTGTTACTTTAAAGTGTTTATCAAATTGTGTTACTAAACCATTTTCCATTCTTATTTGTATGCCTATAGGCACTTTATGATAATTTATGTGTTATGTCCACGATCATTATTATTCCCTTTGGCTGTTATTTAAACATTGTTGAAATGTAGATTAATTGATTATAAGAGCTTTTGAGTTGAATTAAGTGTGGGTTATTGTGGTCAATGGGCCAAAGTTAATAGTCTTGAGGAGTCTTTTGAAATTTTAGCAGGATGTCAACAAAGAACAAAGAACATAGAACTTGGTAGACTCATAGTATAATTTAGAAAAATCATAATTTGAGTTAGAAAAACTTATTTTAGGTGTTTTTGGTTCCATTTTGTCAGCCTTGAACTCCTCTAGAACTTTTATGAAGGCTATTTTTCTTATTCGGCTTGTTTCTAAGTGTTTTGGGTAAAATAACATAGAGATGTGTGTGTAGACGAGATTTCTGGGAATGTTTTAGTAAATTTCATAGGACTTAGATTTTCTAGGATGATTAACGATTGATAGACTATTAAATATATTGTTAAACATATGGAGGCAATTTAGAGGGCAGGAGAGGTCATACTTACTTAGAGTTTGTATTTGGAGTAGAAAATGTGTAACTATTGTAATGACCCAACCATCCAATTAATCTAATTATAACAACCGTGCTAATATACATTTCAGAAAAGTCATCTATCTTGAACTATTTCCAACTGACCACGTTTAATGTCAAAGTCATTTTCCAACTAGAGCTCCAAAATTGGCTAGTCTAAGTTGTTAGAAGTCCATTAATTTAATTTATTTAATATATTCTTATATATGGTATTATAATCTACCCCTCTTATATAAACAACGTCATCGTCGCTGGTCACATATAACATGCAGTCAAATCTCTAGACATGTCATATTCTTGAGGCGGCCCCTATAGGCTCAAAAGATGGCTTCCGCTATGTAATACTTTGAGTCATTATAGCCTTAAGAGGTGACTCCCAAAAAATAGCATTATGCCCTGTGTGGACTTAGCTCTTGCATTTACGGATGGGTAAGACTCTAATAAGATTTGTAATGACCCAACTAGCTAATTAGACCAACACCATGCTAGTTGGTAGAGTTTCTAGAAAATCACCATCTCTTGGGACTTCTTCCAACTGCGCACGCTTAACTTCGAAAGTTCTTTTCTTATTCGACCTCTGAAAATGATTAGTCCAGTTGTAATAGTCTATTAATTTAATCAATTTAACATATTCTTATATGAGATGTTATAGTCATATTCTCTCCTCTCGAGTTCCATAATATCTCACTCAACCTCTTCTCAACCCTATAGAGAACGACACATAGGGCTTTTGCTGGAGGAGTTTATTGAGTGGGAAAAGATCTGGAGGTCATGCTAGGGGTGGTGATTATGGTGGAGGAGTTGTTTTCTTTTTCTTCTCTAGTTTAAGGTTTCTCTAAACGTTCAAGGTGGCATATGACAATTGAGACTATGATTTTTTTTCTATTTCGATTTCTAAATTTAAGAATATGTTTGAAACTTTAAGAAGTGTACAACTGACTGAGTTAAGCTTCATACAAGTTTTATGAAGAGCTTAGTACATGTTTTAAACATGATTTAATATTTTGTCATTTTGGTGTCGACCCAACCCCTTTTCTTCGGTCGACCACCTATGTTTTCGGTCGATCAGTATCTCTTTTTAGTCGACCAATACACCTTCCAGTGTTTCCATGTTTCTGAAAGCGTGTTGGTCGACAATATAGATTGTTTGGTCGTCCGATCTTTAATTGGTTGACAAACTTTCTTATTTCAATCAACCAATCTATCTTGATTGAATATTTAAGGTTTCTATGAGGCATCCTGAGGTTTCATGCGATCGACCAATCTGTGCACTTCAGTTAATAAGTTCCCTGTTTCACCGTACCCACTATGTTAGAATTAAATTCTTTGGCCCACTCATTACTAAAAATTTACAAAAATTTTCAGCTATGATTATCATGTCATTATGTTGTAAGTAAAGTTTGTTCATTTTGGATACTATTTATCACTTATCTATCTTATTTACGTTGAATAATGATTATTGGTGAGTTTGAAAATATAATTATGGGATCTTGTCATTCCAAAGGTGATATAGACTACACCTCTAACAACACCTTTTAGGGCGAAAGTCAATTATGGGTTTGAGGGTAACGAACCAGCAAATGGTTGTCATAAATGGCACCATTGCATCAAAAGCCCTCTTTTGTCCTAGATGGGCCATGTAACAATGTGACAATTTTGGCACATAATAATAATAATAATCACATGAGACAAGATCACGACTAAACGTTTAAACGAGGATTGAAGGGCTTTTCACACAAACTAACAAGAAAATTGGACCAATTAAATGAGAGGGGTAAAATGGGAATACCTAGTAACAATGTGTGAAATTATGTGAATTGTCAAACCCAAATTTATGTTTAAAGATCCAATAGTGGATAATAACTTAGGAAGGCCTAAATGGGAAGAGAGAATTTAAATGGGTTCATTAAAGAGAAAATCTCCAAAATTAGTATCCCTTTAACACATGAGTAGAGACTAATAGGAAACTCTAAATTCGTGGTTTAAACCAACCCAACACTTAGAAACAAAAACCAACTTGATTTCCTTGCAAAATTATGTAGAAAATTTTAAATTACGGCGAGAGATAATGATAAACTTGAAACTCCAAGAGTTTAAGTTAATGATAATGGGACTCATAGATGTTGAGCAAATGTGTACACATGCATTTAACTAAAGTTTTTGCTTGTTAATTATGTCTTGTTTTGATGATGACAAAATCCCTCTATTATCATGATAATAACAACTATTTGAAATCTCTTGTTGTCTGAAATTATTTAAGTAATTATGATGGCAAATCCTGTATTATCTTGATCTTATCAATACTTGAAAACTAATTTGAAGATGTCTCTCTTTAAAGAACACTATATGCTTTATACAATATTTGTGAGACACAAATGCGTAAGATTCGACTAAGTATGAGATCAACTTGTTATTCCTTTGTGAGAAGTTGAAGTCATCACAAGAGTCGAAGTCTAACAAGACTACGGTATCGCCTCTCAGCAGTCGAAGTCTCACTCCAACTGATGGAGACTTATTAATTAAGTTGAAGTCTCATTAAGTTGAAGACTCAAGATCATTAAAGTATAACTCTGACTGACAGACTCATTAAGTCGAAGTCTCTCTTCCACTCTGATGATCAGTTGAAGTCTTACTCCATCTTTGTTCTTGAAGGGAATCGCAAGAGAGGCATCAAATGTGTAAGTGGAAGGAATTTAAACAAAATGATTCCCTTACACCTTATTATTGGACTAGGATGATTTCGGTTCGTCGGTCATGAAACCTCATGCATCGAATCAGGGTGAGACATTCTCACTTAGTGGAACTGATAGATGCACTGACGAGAAGAACCTAGCCCACCGGATTGACGGAGCTCACTCGACATCCCTCTAGCACTGTCCATACGGCGGCGACTAACAAGGATGGGCTCCTCCAAGTGTCGCCGCCCCCCTTCAGTGGTGCAACTCCAAGTAGCAGCAACAAACAAGTCCAACAGGAGCCAGCATCAACAACTGGAGCAAGGAGGGGGATGAACCCTCTTGCTCTCTTCTCTCTTCCACAAGAGAGGGCTATAGGATGGAAGGGAAGAAGGAGGAGTGTGTGAGGTTGGTGTGTGAAGATCTCAGCTTGTAGCTCTTCACAACCCCCTCTCATACATATAGAGGGCGATTTCTGACACCCCCACACGACTAGCACAACGTGCGGCCATGCTATGTACGGACCAGAGTATGACCAACCATACCTATCTTGACAACAAGATAGGAAGTTGCCAAGTGTTGTCCCACTTTACAACATCAAGGATTACCTAGAGGGGGGGGTGAATAGGATAAATAGAAATCTGAAAATAAATTCACCACTTTAAAACTTTGGTTAGTGAATGTAATCGTGTGCGATAAAGAGTAGTAGTGTGGAAGCAATTAAGGACAATCACACACATGAACATAAGAATTTTATTTTGGTTTGTACTTCCTCAGTGGAAGACCTACGTCCATTCCCTAAGTAACCTTTTGGGATTCCACTAACCGGGATACAATTCCCCCAAGGATTTACAACACTCAGCCCCTGTTGGTCTTCTTCTCTTTTCGGGAAAGAAGGCAGCCCACTTCTTTTACAGGATCAGAAGCAAACCTGCTGGAACAAACCCCAGCGAGGTTCTTCTCTTCAACAAGGGAAACACAGAGTAGAGACCCTCTGTTGGTCACACCACCCAGCACAAGTTGCATTTCCCTTCTAACCATGGGAAACACTTGCACAGCAAGCCTTCTCTTCCAAAGAAGAGGAACAATGTGTACAGTCCCACAATTGGACACAAATCTTTCTTTTAGAAAAGAAAGAATAAGTAGAGAGCTACATAAAATAGATGGAATGAAGCTCAAACTCACAGCTTACAATCTCTCTCCCCAGATTTACAATGCATACAGAGAGAGGTAGGAAGGAATGAAGCTTGAATGCAGAACACTTGAGAGGATTTTCTTGTTCCTGATATGTGTCGCTGCTACATCTCAAAGCCTTATCCTTTTATGGAGCAACTGAAGAGGAATGTTAAGGATGTAACTGTGGAGCTTTTCCTCTTCTTCTTCTTGTACTTTCC
This sequence comes from Colocasia esculenta, assembly GCA_014218235.1. Classification (NCBI taxonomy): domain Eukaryota; kingdom Viridiplantae; phylum Streptophyta; class Magnoliopsida; order Alismatales; family Araceae; genus Colocasia; species Colocasia esculenta. The sequence continues at coordinate 5,602 of JACBKR010003245.1, forward strand.
TTCTCTTTGAGTACGACTTCTTCCTGTGCTACTGGCTCCTTGGAGCAGAAGATATCTCCACTGGTGCATATTCCAAGGTGATTGTAGCAGGTCCAGTCGTTGTATCATAGACCTGCATACAATAAATACATGTCACATTAGAAAGTCTTCTATCAGATAGCCCCACACTCTACACTGCAGAAGACCATATTTTTAACCTGACAATCCTGCTATACTATGTAGAAGTTGTTGCTTTCTAGCAGAAAATAAGGCGTCCTTTTAGTCCACCATTTTTTGCTTACACTTTTCTTGCCTACCTAAAAGCATAGACAACACATAGTATGAATATATTAAGTATTTGAAAACTATCTGAATTTTCATTGGGCACCAAAAGCACTTGTTCATCAATTGATATGTTTGAAAGCCTATAAACACCAATCGGTATGAAACTTAACATCAATCGGAACACTTGGTCAGTAATCGATTATCTATTGAAACTTTAACTGGTGAAGATATGAACTTCGACTGCTAAGAATCTTAGCCGGAGTCGCACTTCAACTTCTAAAGAGTCTAAGTCGAAATCGCACTTCGACTGCGAAGAGTATGCAAGCAGTCAATCGAAGTGGGACTTCGGCTGGTCCAAAAATATGCAGTTAGTCGAAGTGGAACTTCAACGGTTCAAAAAAAATAACGCAATCAATCGAAGTGGAACTTTGCTAGTGACTTCGACTGATCAGAAGAAAGTCGTGCATAATGAAGTGAAATTTTGACTAATAGCTTTGACTGATCAAAAGAAAAATCATGGATGATGAAGTGATACTTCGACTGATTAGATATTTCTTCTACAATTGAAGTGGACTAAAATAGAAATTCATAGAGATTTTTAGTGTAAATCTTTTTGAAGTGATGAAAGATATTATATTCATGAGATAAAAAATAATATTAAAGATATTTATGATAAACATGAGTTTGGTTATCACCAAAATAAAAGGATAAATATATAAGAGTGGTTCAACATCAAGTACTATTAGCGGCATAGGTCACTGTCACCAAGACAATCTTGGCAATAATTGATATTGTCGTCAAGCATCTAGGCGGCAGTCGACTCTGTCGCTAGGACCATCATGGCGGTAGTCGATCTTGTCGCCAAGACCATCCTGGAGACAATCGATCTTGTGTCAGAAAAGAGCCTATTGGATAAGCCTTATCCAATCCTCCATCATTCTCGTGTCATCCACTTTTTGTTTGTGACCCTGTAGGCCCAATACCAAGATGGTCGTGAGTTGTACGATCAGAACTCTTTGATTCATTCAACTCATCGACTATGAACCTACCAAGCTACTACGCCATAGTCCCCAACCAGTATAGGGGGATCAAATCGATTGGAGCTTTTTGCCCACAGTTACCGTGTACCTTTAGTCCCTTATCCATCCAATATCCCAAAGACTATGTATAAGGTAAAAGTGGATGATCCTTATTTACACATAATTATCTTCGTAAGATTGGCTACCATTCTCAATAACCAAATGTACTAGATCTGAGACATCCAGACCTATAAGTCTGATATTAAAGAATGGAGTACTTAAACAAGGCATCATTGGTGTCTCAAGTCTAAAGACTAGTTACACAATTGGGACCACAAAATCGATGTCTGACAATCAACTATCATCAACCATACAACATTTCGAGAGCAGATCATTTAGTGAACTCATACTCCAATGAGCACCTGCACTATATCCCTAGTGTCTTCACATAAGTAGTTATGAGATTAGTTGCCTCCAACATATGGGCGTGTATATAGGACACTGGTCTATTCGATTATCTCAATGTCCTTCTCGAGTAACCTATGACCAGGAATATTCTGGATCTATGTTTAAAAAATGATAGGTCTCATTATCATGGTCTCATATGCATGCAATATAGAGTGAGAAAATACCATTAAAATCATTACCAAAGGAGATTAGTACAAGATTAAAAGTGCCATCATTAATATAAATTGGCTTGCACTCTTGACCTAAAGTCAATCACCTACATGTCTGGTCCCCATCAAACCTCAGTGTCGCTAAAATATAATCTAAGTTAGCGGGTTTGTTAGTGGATCTACAATCTTATCTTAAGATGGAACTCTTTCTACTGCTACATCATCACGAGCCACAATCTCTTTGTTTAAGTGGAACCTCCTCAAAACATGCTTGGACTTCTGATGAGACCTAGGTTCCCTTGCTTGAGTAGTCACCCTGTTGTTGTCGCAAAACAATGCAATCAACTCTTCACTACTCGGTACGACTCCTAAGTCTGCGATGAACTTCTTCATCTACATTGCTTCTTTTGTTGTTTTTGCTACAGTAATGTACTCAACCTCAGTGGTCGAGTCAATAATGGTCTCTTGCTTGGAACTCTTCCAACTTATTGCTCTTGCATTCATTGTAAACACATGTTCCGAGTTAGACTTGCAATCATCGACATCAGACTAAAAACTCGATTTTGTGTAGCCTTCAATCTTGAGACCACATCCTCCATATACTAGTAAAAGATCCCTAGTCTTTCTCAAGTAGGGGTGTAAACGGGTCGGAGTCGGAGTTGGAAACAACAGTTTTTGAATCTGACTCTAATAAGAATTATCAGAAATAATCAGATTCAGAATCAGATGTGGAAACAACAGTTCTGTATTCAAATTGTTTCATTAAATTATTAGATAATCGGATTCAGAATTAGATAGTGTTGAATATGAACAAGTGCAGTAAATAGGATTCAGAAATTAGATAATCGAATATTCAAATAATATATAATATATATTATGTAATATATAATCTATATTATATGATATATATTATATATACTATCGGATTCGAAAATCGGATAATCGGGTATGGAAACAACAGTTTCCGTATCTGATTCTGATAGCTTATCAGAAATATCCGAATTCAATTCTGATAAGCTATCGTTAGTGAAATGTGTTTTTGAATCCTATAATTTTTATCGAAATCAGGTCATATAATCAAATAATTAGATATTTATAGTTATATTCTCAAGTACTTAAGAATACATGTTACTGCTTTTTAGTGTTCTATACTTGGATCCGCTTAATAGCTGCTCGTAACACTTAACGCATATGCTACATCAGACCTAATACATAGTATAGCATACATGATAGATCCTATCACAAAGACATAGGGAATTCTATTAATGTTTGCCCCTTCTTTTGGAGTGTTTGGGGACATATTCCTAGAAAATAAAATTCCATGTCTCATCAGTATAAGACCTCTCTTAGAATTCTCCATGCCAAATCTTTTGACAATGGTGTCTATATATTTAGACTAAGATAAGCCAAGCATCCTCTTGTATCTATCTCTATAGATCCAAATCCCCAAAATGAAGGATGCTTCCCCTAAGTCCTTATGGAGAAATTCTTTGATAACCAAGTCTTCACTGTGGATAACATTCCAACATCATTCCCAATTGTAAGGATGTCATCGACATACAACACCAAGAAGGTGATAGCGCTCCCACTTACCTTTCTGTACATACAAGGCTCATCTTCATTCTTAACAAAGTCATAAGATCTTATTGTCTCATCACATCTTAAGTTCCAACTTCGGAAAGCTTGTTTTAGTCCATAATTGGACCTAAGCAATCTACACATTTATCTAGACTTTCCTGGATACCGTAACACCTCAATTTTATTTATAAAAATTGGTCATGTAATTTTAATAATGTACAATAACATTCTGATATACCACACACTACCATACCAAATTAATCATTGGAGATAAGCACACATGAGGCTACATAAATTAAAAACTAATAAATAAAATTTTATAATAGAAAAGGATTAAAAGGAATTGTATTGCATTAAGCAGTATATATATATATATATATATATATTATATATATATATATATATGTGTGTGTGTGTGTGTGTTGTGTGTGTGTGTGTGACTCAATGATTACGTAATTGGATCACTTTTCACCTACGCAAGATGGATTACGTATCAACCCCCCCCCATTACATGTTAAACCGGGTGAAATCTCCCGAGGATTTCATCCCCACCGTCCATGAATTCACGCATGCCCCTTATATGTAAATTCTATTTATACACCACTGTGATCCTTATCCGAACCCCGATTGCTTGTTGCTGCTCTTGCCGAAGGCTAAGGAGGTAGAGGAGGAAGGGAGCCGAACTCTGAGGGAAGGGAGGAGACTCTGGAGCTCTAAAGCTAGGAATTGTTATCTTATTATTGTATCTTCTTCTTCTGTCAGGTAGGAAACTTTGCCTTTCATTTCCTTTCTCGCTTGTTGCTTCCCCCAAGTGTCCTCATTCTAAGCACCTTCTAATATCAAAGGAAAACCATTGTACCAGTTACTGCCCTCAAACTCCCTCTTTAAGCTTCAACCCACTAGTCCAGAATGAGTAGAAACCAGTTGTAGCCATCGCCGGAATCGATCGACTGATCCCCCTCCATCTTGCCTACCTGAGAGAGAAAAAGAAGAGAGATAGGGAGCTTTAAGCCTCCCATTTTCCTTGAAAATTAGGTACAACTGTAGTATAGTCTTGGTTCTTCTATTCCTAAATGTTTATTTCCATTCCTAGGCCAAAAAAAGTAGTGCGATTTCGACCTGAGTGATTCCGGGTTTTTCCAGAATCGGTCAACCGAAACAAAAAATCAGTCGACCAATCCTATCCCATTAGTCGACCGATTCTGTAATTTCGGTCGATTGATCCTCACCACTGTAACGAACCCACTTTGACTGACTAGGTTAGTCAACTGATTTTTGGTCAATCCACTGACTTTGCCATTTCGGTCGACCGACTTCTCCCTGTAACGAAGAACCAAAAGCTACTGGCTAGGTCGGTCGATCGACTTTGTCATTCCAGTCGATCGATTTCACAATAAAACCCAGAAACAGCTACTGGTTAGGTCGATCGACCGACTCTGACTTTCTGGTCAACCGATTTCTTCTTAAATACTAGAACCAAGTTCATGTTTATCCTAGCTTGTTTCTTTTCCAGATTACTTATATAAAGTCTATATTACTTAAGTTTAAACCAACCCCACTTGCTAGTCCTATCCTTTGTCTTGATACCCTTGCATGGACATGCTTTATTATTTTCTTGAGATCCGCCCGAACCATCCTAAAATGATCAAATGGAGATGGCGACACTTTGGGTCTTCGGACTCTACTGGACCAATGTATGTACAAATGGGGCAATCCAGCCCCGAGAGGAGCATCCGAATCGATTACTAAATGTACAATTCAAATATGTACCAATCAAATGGATCTACTGGGTGTTTGGCGTGAGACCACCTACTATTAAATTTAGTCTACATTTCCATAAACTGTATTATGGCATGAAATTTATTACTGTTTGTTTTAGGGCAACTCTATATGATATTTTCACTTAACTACGCTACAGTATCACTTTGTACCGCAATTTGCATTCTTTCATTGATTGATATGCATATTCCTTCAATGCTACCTTTATGTCTTACTTTTTATAATGGCAATTTCCTATTGGGCACAATTGCTCATGTACCCCTACTTTTCTTTCAAGCACCTCGGATGGGGCCAACTCTCCAGGGGAATGTGTGCCGAGTGATCTTTAAATTCAGTAGACCAAGTTCTTTTGACTGTTGTATAAATATATATATATATATATATATATGTAACTAAAACCACCAACTCATGTAACATATGTAAATGAACTATTATGTTTCTCTACCTTATAAATATGAATGAAGGTCTCTAATTATTATATCTTGATTCCTCTGTCATATCTAAAAATTGTCAATGAATAGGACGTTATAGGTAATTAGTTGGTATCAGAGCGGAGTTTCGCTGAACTTGGAAATAACGTGTGAGATGGGTAGAAATTTGGAAAAGTTATTACTAGAATTAGTTGTGATTATCTTCTTTTATGTAAGTTAACTTGTTGCATGTAACAGAATGGACACCAATGCAAGCGAACGCTTGCTACCGTCTATGGAATTATTACGTCCGGATATCGAGCTTTATGCCCAAGCTCAGCGTGAAGCCCACCTAAGAATTAAGGAAGAAGTTTTAAATTTGACCAATGTCGCATTCCTGGTAGGAAACCCCCTTGCATCTCTAGCATCCATGACTACGGTTATGAATAAATTATACAATTTAAAGGACGTCCAGGATTTTATGTTACACCAAGTGGAAGTATACTATGATGTCATGACCGAAGCCGCCAGGGAACTATATTTCAACTAGGAAGATGCGATCAGTCTTTCACGTCTACTACCTGGCAGTAAATTAGAAGGAAACCATAGGACTTAGCCTTTTGTATCCCCTCCGATATGACAGTAAATCGTTGTAAATAGCTAACTTTTGTGAAGATGTTAAGATGATATGGAAGGAGACTTTTTAGAAACTAATATAAAGTTTGGCTTGATTAGTAGAAAAACATGTATGGAATATAGTGTATAATAGAATCTCTAGTATATGCAAACTTCGTAGTCTTGGTTTGAAATAACAACTTATGGTGTTTGAATATCTCAGAGCTCTAACTATGGATGGAAGAGGTGAAGCGTGGAGGAGGATGGAGAATACAGTATAGGGCATAACGCAAGCACTAAAAATAGTAGCCCAAAACAACTCACTTAACGGAACCAACATCTTCAAAGAGTTTCTTAGTATAAATCCCCCTCGTTTCTTTGGAAGTATCGACCCAGATGAGGCTGAGAATTGGGTCAAGGAAATCATGAGAATTTTTAAAGTTATCCGGTGCCAGGAGGAAGATAAAGTCCATTTGGCTACATTTCAATTGGATAGGGATGCTCAGGCTTGATGGGAAACCATGGAGGCTACCATAGGAGATGCAGATCAATTGTACTGGGAGGAGTTTGTTGAGTTATTCAACGAATAGTATTTCTTGGAGGTGGTTCAAGAAAATAAGGCAATGGAATTCATTAACTTGAAATAGCGAGGTTTATCAGTAGCTGAGTATGAAGCCCAATTTGCTCTGTTGTCAAGGTATGCCCCACATGATCGCCACAGAAAAATTGAAAGCAAAGAGGTTCTTAAATGGCTTACACCCAATCTTTATCACTCAACTAACCCCTATTTGATCACCACTTATGCTGAGATGGTTAAACGAGCTTTAGCCTTTGAAGCTACCACTGAAATGGTAGAGAAATTTTCAGGAAAGGCTAGTGGAAGCTATACAGTCGAAGAACGCAAAAGGAAGTTTGAGGCGAGGAATGCATCTAGGCCTCAACAATTTGTCAAGAAGATTGTGGCTAAAGTTAAGGATGTTTGTCATTATTGCCACCTGTGAGCATAAAGCAGAGAATTGCTGGAAGAGACTAGGAGCTTTTCTAGCTGTTTAAGCGATCAACATCGGATTCCCGATTGCCCTCTCTTGTCTAAGACAGCCTCTTCACAAAATCCCAGGCCTAGGCAAGGACGACTGCAAGCTATACAAGGAACGGAATCCGAATCACAAGAGGAAGGTGGGCTTGTGGATGGTACCATCATTGTGAACTTAAAACCTGCCTATGTTTTATTTGATTCAGGTGCAACACATTCTTTTGTTAGTCAAGTATTTACTAAATCATTTGGAGTACATCTAGTTCCACTACCAAAAATATTAGAGGTTGCTACGCCTCTTAGTAAGAGAAAAGAGCTTAATTGCTACTACCCCACTAGTTCAATAATAATTGATGGATACAACTTTCCTGGAAATTTAATATGTTTGGATATAAGGCATTATGATGTGATCCTTGGGGCTGACTGGCTATCCAAACACCAGATTGGAGTGGATTGCCATTCTAGGCAGATAACCTTTGGGAGCAGGAGATTCCACCAGTAAGTTTTAAGAATCCTCGACACAAGGCATACAATTGTATCTATAGTTAAAGCATATAAGCTGGTGAAGAATGGATGTCAAGGATACTTAGCATCAGTAATAAGATAAATCAGAATGTCACGGCTTGGAACATTTTCTCATAGACAGATTTCTTTTCTCTTCAGTAATTGATTATGTTCAGTTCCATATCGATTGGCTAATCATGGCCATATTGATTGCTTACTATTTTGTTCATGTATCGATTGTTTTCATATCGATTGGTTTGCATTTTACTCATCAAGCGATTGATGGTTTCATTTCTATCAATTGGTGACTAACTCCTATCGATTGGTGGCTTATATGCATCGATTGCTTAATGCTTTGTATTAGTTAAACAATACATAACTCGTATAATAAATATCTTATTGAATTGGATATTTTCTGTGTAGGACAAGGACACATGGCGCCTTCCAACTATACCCAAACCCTAAATTTTGTGCACACGTATTCCAAGGTACGAGGTCATGTGTGATGAGCTATAAATATGCCCTTGTCTCATCTGGAGAAAGGGAGGCCAACACATCAAAGCAGAAGCACTGCTACAGAGTATAGCCTCTTAATTAGAGAAGAAGAGAAGAGAGCACAACTATGAATGAGGAACCAAGAAGCCTAGGTGGAAGAAAGCTAGTGCGAAGGCAAAAGCATGAGGCCAAGCATCTGTGGGAGAATTCAAGAGGAGCAATTCAGATTGGCGTCAACTTATAGATCCAAATCTAAAGTAGAGCATCGTGAATTGAAGAAGAGTGTAACGACCCGAGAACCCGACCCTCGGCCCACGCTGAGGACCCGATTTTCATAGTCGCCGCCCACGGATTCAGGAACTCAGAAGGGCTAAAATATAAATCTAACAGGATATGTAACGGAAGTAAATGTCAATTGCTAAGATAGAAGAGTACAAGCGGAAACAGAAAAGAGAACGAGACCGCTGCGTACCGCTCTAAGTACAGTCCCAATGCACACATGCTAGTACAAGTAAAAGGCAGGGGAAGAACAACTCCCTGAGGGGCATACCCCATGGGTGACGTACACTGAAAAGGGGAACCCCTGCTAGCTACGGGGTCCTCGCCTACTGCCCCATCTACTCCACCCGGCGCGCACCCTACCACTGCTGAGAAGTCTCACCTGGAAAAAAGGAGGGATGAGCTTCACAACGGAAGCTCAGTAGGGACTACTAATCTCCTACTGGCTCTAACAAGCAAAAGAATATACGACAATTTAAATAACGACAGTTTATATCTTCTACCTACGAACGGAAGTGCGGAAGCAAAGCTACAACTAGCGCGGTACGAAAGTACAACACGGTCGGAAACTCCGTACGACTGCTCGTCATGACCACCACACGGCTAGTAAAACACAGGCAGGGGGAACCCCGCCTGGACAAGGAACACTACCTACGGGAAACACTACCACTAGTCAAAGGTCAGGTGTGCCCACTGACGTATTACCCTCTACCCAGGTCCTGACCCTCACCTCTCGTCAGAGCAAGGTAGGACACAAAGCACACAATAGTAATCGCCGTAGTCTGGCCGAACTATGGTCCCACGCCTAGCCTCCCCAAGTGGTTCGGGGCCAGAAGGAGCGAGGCAGTGAGAAAAGGACTAGCTGGACTGGCGGGAGAACACCAAAACTGACCTCGACGTCCCAGTCCAACCACCAGAGCTCTGCAAGTGACTCAACTCCACTGCCCTAACCACCGTTTTCCCCTCAGCTCCAAAGTCTGCCTGCTAGGCCGCAAACTCGAGCACACTCGTAGCCCAGAGTACTCCCTCAACAGGCTCCCGAGGATGGGGGTCCCAGGCAACAGTAACAACCTCTCACACGGGACAAGCCCTCAAGTGCCGAGCACCGGGTGACAACTAGTGTAGGACCATACTAGGAAAATAGCACAGGTGCCACGGGTACAGTAAAAGAAGCGGAAATGATGAAGACCAAAACCTGTCTCTCGGTTGTAGTCGCAATGCATTAGGCCGTCGCGATGCCCGACCATGTCGCGACGCTATCGAGGCGGCCATCACCATTGCAACCAGGTCGCGACACCCAAGAATGTCTCGATCATGTTGCACCAGCCTTTCCGTCGCGACAGGATCGCGACCTCTATAGTGGTCGCGTCTTCAGCAAAGGGGGGTTCCAGAGCAGTCCGCCCGGAGACCACCCCAAAACACTAAATAAACGTTCCACGTAGGGAGGGGAGCATGCTCAACAGGCATAGAAAGCAGTAAATCATGCAAACCACACATACAACCCCACAAACATGGATTTAAACGAATCCACACTCGAAGGGAAAGCTCACTCAACCTCGAGCATAGACTCTTCACACTCCCAAGCCACCAATCACAGAGGAAACATGATCTCTAGGGGGGAGGGAGTATGTTTAGGGTGAGAGGATCAAGGGTCCCTACCTCCATGTGAAGAGCCAACCCGTTGGGGCCTTCTCGTAGGAATGAACACCTCCTCCTCGCTCCAAACGACACGACCACATCCCCTGCACTAACTGGATGATGCCCTCCTCAGCACAAACGCCTCGAGCTCGAAGAAACACCAATAAAATGTACTGGGAGCTCGAGGAAAAGAGAGGGGAAGAAGAGGAGAGAAAGGGGTGAGGGGAAGATGGGGCACGACATTCGGTTTTAACCCGAGGCCCCAGAACGTGACCGCCCGACCCGGAGCCACACTAATGTGTCGCGACACTCATAGGAACCATGACCATGTCACGATGGCCACCCCCGATGTGCCCCCAAAACGTGGTCAAACCTCGAAGATCGGAAAAGCACTTGCGACGGCTGGCCAGGCCGCATCAACGCTGCCCGTGCCTGACACCCACAAAGCCATTCTGACAGAAAGGATAGCGGTCACGTCTGTCAGAAAATCAATCGCGACGCCGTCAGACGCCGCGACAATGATGCGACGGCAACCCCCGTCGTGACAAGAAGCGACGGCCGGGTTTGCCACTATTTGAACTGTCGCGGTAGGACTCTCTGGCACGACCCCGTCGCAACCAGGGCACCTGTCGCGACCTTGAGGATGAGGCCAAAGGCCTAAGGTGGTTGGTCTTACAATCCCTCCCACCTTAAGACATTCATCCTCGAAAATAAAAATAACTCGATCTCAACCCGGAAAGCATTACAGGGAGAACTAACATACCAATCAATCAAACAAATAGGGAAACTACTCTAGCATCTCATCCTCGCACTCCTAGGTGGCCTTGCCACCCACGTGGTTCTGCCAAACAACCTTTACCAGTGGAATCTGCTTCCAGCGCAACTGCTGCACTCTGTGGTCGACAACTCTGACCGGGAACTCTGGCACTGACAAGTCTGGTGCTACCTCAAGCTGTGAGTAGTCCAACACGTGCAAAGGATCTACAACGTACTCCCTGAGCTACAAAACGTGGAAAACACTGTGCACACCTGCCAGCTCTGCCAGAAGACTCAACTTGAATGCCACCTCGCCGACCCTCTCTGAGATAGAGAAAGGCACAATATACCTGGGACTGAGCTTTCCCTTCTTACCAAACCTCATAACACCCTTGGTCGGCGAGACCTGCAAGAAAACAAGGTCACCAATGCTAAACTATAACGATCTTCTGCGGCTATCTGCATAACTCTTCTACTGACTCTGCACTGTCTGTAGCCTCTGCCTGATCAGCTTGATTGTATCTGCACACTGCTACACTAACTCTGGTCCCAAAGCTGCCTCTCTCCAACCTCGAACCAGTGAAGAGGTGTCCTGCATGGAGACTATACAAAGCCTCGTATGGCGCCATTCTGATGCTCGAGTGATAGTTGTTGTTGTAGGCGAACTCTACCTTTGAAAGGTGCGATTCCTAGGTGCCACTCCAGTCCAAAGCACGCTCTCAGCATATCCTCCAAAGTCTGAATGGTCCTCTCTGACTGCCCATCTGACTGCGGATGGTACGCTGTGCTCAACCTCAACTCTGTGCCCAGTGCTCTCTGCAGACTGTGCCAAAACCTGACGTGAGCCTCGATCTCTGTCGGAGACAATCGAAACTAGAGTACCTTGCAACGGAACGACTCTGTCCATGTACAGCCTGCTAACCTGTCCACTGACCAAGACTTCCTGACTGGCAAAAAGTGTGATGTCTTGGTCAAATGATCCACGATCACTCAGATACCATCATGCCTCTGCGGGGTATGGGGCAAACCAACCACGAAGTCCATGGTGATGTCATCCCACTTCCACACAGGAATGGGCAACGACTGTAGCTCACCACCAGGATGCTGATGCTCGGCATTCACCTGCTGACAGGTAAGGCACCGAGTGACGAACTCCGCCACTCCCCTCTTCATCCTTGGCCACCAGAAGAACCTCCTCAAGCAATGGTACATCATGGTGGAGCCAGGATGAACAACATATCTCAACCTGTGAGCCTCTGACAAAAGCGTCTGGCGCGCCTCCTCGGGAACGTACAAGCGGCCTCTGAACCTGACCTCAATGTCCTCATCCATCTCAACATCTGGCATCCGCAAGATATCTACTAACTCTGAATCTGCCTGCTGTTCCTGCAACACCTGCCTGAACACCGACGAACCGAATTGACAAACTGGACGCTACGGCACGGTCTCTACTCCTCAACAGGTAGAACACGCCCTGGGACAGCTTGTGACGTTCCGGCCATTCGGATCATCTTCTTGTGTGTATGGAGGCCAGTGTGTGGCCAATGACGTGTGTAGCAGGTGTTTTCCGCAGGTGGTGAGGCTCTGTGGGTCGGAGGTTTGGGCCCAAAGAGCTCATTGATTCACTGTCTATGAACGCGACAGTGAAGGGCATCGTATTTTGAACACGACATCCCAGGGCGTCGCGTTCATGAAACCGCTATTTTTAGTTTTCATCTGCATGTGCGCCACATGTTGCGCATAGGGCGAGCTTGCTGACGTCGGCTTATTGAAGGCGACGGGCTGGTGCGTCGCGTTAAGGTCGCGACACAGTGTGGCGTCACGTTCTTAATTGTGAAGAGTTTTTATAGAACCCCGGCAGAACAGAGCTCACATGAGCTCTGCTCGGCCAAGGGGTTATGCTGGAGGATTTCTGGGCGATTCGACTTGTTGGGACTTGCTTTGGCGTGTTCTCGCCGCGAGGACGTTGTGTGGAGTAGGGGAAACGTCGTGTGGACTCCGTACTTCGTCTGCTTCGCGAAGGTAGGGAGACTTCCCCTGTTTGAATCCGTGGATTGCTCGTATGTTGTGAATGATGTGTTTCTAGCTCTTTAAACAGTAGATGGCATATGTAGGAACACATTAAAGCATGTAAATGGAATGAAAACCATAGATTATAGGGGTTTTGGGGGTGATCCGGATGAAGGTTTCCGGATTAGGGTTTACGCCTGTGAAGGCGATAGACCTGGGCGTCGCGACACTGTCGCGACCGTACGATAGGTCGCGTTCTTGTTTTCTAAGGTGACATATCGAGCAATCGCGTTCTGAAGGCAACACTAGACCCCGTCGCGATCACAACCGAGGCTTGGTTTATGCATGGGTTTATTAGTGTGATATTATCGGATTATCATATATGTACTGAGTGGTAATGGTAAGAGGTGCAATGGCACTCTCAACGCTCCAAAAGCGTGTGGTGTGTGTGGTTGGCGTGGTGTTCACGTGGTTACGTGGAGGTTTCACGTGGCTTGTGCGTTGTGCACGTGGTTTCCGTGTACGTGGCGTGTAGTTTGACGCCTACCGTGGATACCTATTCAGTTGGGAGCCCCAGGTTTGTGTGAGGCAGGCACATGTGTGCTCGGGTCTTGTCTCGGTACTGAGTACCGTCGAGGTTTTGTCATCTTCCTAGAACCCTCACTCTTGTGCTGAGTAGTACGTCTGAGAGGGAAAGACGACAGTGGGACAGGACTAGAGAGAGTTTGTTGTGTTGTCATTGTAGCGCGCTCGTAGTTGGGGGAGACGGACACCAGTAGACGTACTGGGCCCCAGCTAGTCCTATTTTCAGTGCCTCACTTTAGGAAGCTCAGTCTAGAGTCCCTAAAGGTGCCAGGCATGGGACTGCGGGGTGTGTGACCTGCAGGTGTGGTGGTTAGTTGGACTTCACAGTTCTTTGTTCTGGTTTAGTGGAGCGGCAGCTGGACCTTTCGTCCGTTGCTGCGAGACTGAGAGGTAGTCCTGTGTTGCTTGTCCGGGTCAGTAACTGGTGTCGCGAACCAGTCCACGTGGCCCGAGTGAGGCGTTTTCCTACTGTAGCTCATACACTTGTTTGGGTTTGCCATTTATTTATCATTACTGGTTTCTGTTAAGTGGCAAATGGTAAGTGGTATTTACAGCTTTATATCCTGCTACATAGTTCTATGAATTGTTAGTGTAATCTTCTGCTTTACTATTATGTTGGTTTGCTCGGTTTCTAGGGAGTTTCCCTACTGAGCCTGTGACTCGAGAGGCTCACCCCCTACTCTTTCAGGTGAGGGAGAGCAGGAGACCTCACACCTGTCATCTAATTCTGAGCCGCACCGTAGCGGAGGGTCTGCACCACCGGCAGTGTAATTTACTTTTCTGTTGTACTGTAGCACCCTTCATTTTTTAAAACATAATAAAAATAAAAATTCTATTTTTTATAAATAAGGAAAAATAGAAATTATTGAATAAAAAAGGGAAATAAATATAATTAGAATGATTTAAATCAAAGCCTATTAGGCTAAATTAGCAATGGGATGTACTAATGGTCCTAACATGGTTTGTTGGGCCCAATTAGGGATAACCCATTATGAGATGAGAAGTAATTAAAAGAAATTCATATCTAATTAATTAATAAATGGAAAAGGGTCAATTAACTATTAAAACAAGTTATATCTATCCTAAAAAGAGTCCTACACTTACCCTAAGCATTTATCCACGAAATTGGATCCCTTCCTAACTCTATTAGGTGGATAAATAAGAGAAAGGAAGGTGATAAATATGAAAATTTGGAATTAATAGAAAGGAGGAGTTTTAGAAGGGGTAAAACTCTACTAGCAACCGAATACACCACCCAAGTTTGTCCCTATCACCCATAGTTCGTGGCTGGAGTCCTAGGAGACGAGGGGAAGGCTGGAGAATGAAGGAGCAAGAGGAGGAGGCTTGAACAAGGAGGATTTTCTGATTTTTATCATCAAACTAGGGCTTTCTTACTCCACGAAAAGGGTAGGCAAACTCTCAAGCAAAAATCGTGTAAAATTAACCTAGGTAGCCTTCATGTATCTTTTCAAAAGCCCTATGGTCTGGTTGCATTTTGCTCATCCATTTAGGCGAATTTAATTCATGAATCCCTATTGTCACCATGATCCTGAAATCTCATGTTCTCTCTAATTCCCTGCACATACTTGTTCCCATGCTATGAGAAAATTCTCATTGATACTACAATGCAATAGCTTTCAAACGCCCCTAGTTTCGTCCTATTTTGATCTCCAATGAGAGAAAATTAATTCTTTGAATCCCTGTCAGATACATACACTTGACCCTTCATTTTTGCTTGTGAACCTCATTTATACTTGACTTTAGATCATGAGAAAATTATCATAAATACTACATCTTGTTAACTTTTGAACGCCCCTAGTTTCGGAATTTTTCATCATATATTCATCTTAAATTAATCGTTGAACCCTAATGGCACCTGTTTAGGTCACTGAAAAGTAACACTATCAACGCATGTCTAAACCTTGTCTATTTTCAAATTAATCGTGCATGTTGATAGATATACATGTCTACTTTCGTTTGAAACTAGTTTTGTGCTTTTTGATTCACCATGCTATTTTATATGGAATTTAGAACATCTTTGTATCACAGAGGACTCGCCCTGCGAAAAAGGGAAAAAGGGCAAACCCACCTGTTATCGCGACGGCGCGATCCGCCGCGATATCAGCGGGGTCACGCCGCGCCGATGGCGTCGCGTCAAGAACGCATCGGCATAAGCTGCCGCGATTCACTCCGGACCAGGCCAGACCGGCCAAGCCCCGTGTCGCGCCCGACCGCCCTGTCGTGACTTGAATCGCGACGGGTAAGTCTGCCGCGTTTTCAAGAATCGACCAGAATTGAAAATTGTGTATATGCCCTTTTGTTTAAGCTATATACCCCTTAATTAGCCAAGATTAACCCATGTTATAGTTAATTCGACTTGGTGAATTAATGAATGACATTAATGATATAAATTTAATTTTTATTTAAATGACATTTCACGACTTGTCATATCCTTAAGATTTCTTACACTTACCACACATAACATTATTAATGCCATTTGACCCTGATAAATTATGCAATAATGTATTCGGTAAATTAGTGAAATAAATGACTAAATTACCCTATTTTATTAAATACAATTGTCTTCGTTTTTACTCGCGCATTTTATCTCGTTACCGTTTTCCTCGGCCTTCGAGCACTCGAGACACGACGGACCTGTTTCTACACACTTTCTTGACTTGAACCACCTCTTCACGGGAATACTCTTGACTGGGACTAGGGACTCCTTGTCAAGACCTCCGTAAGTCTTCTTGCTTTGGCGCACATCCTTAGTCAACGAGCTGGTTGTACCCCAAATCTCAATACACATTAGGGATCAGTACGATCCACTTAGTGTTTTTCCTTCTCGTCTCGGGATCACTCTGAACCATTGGTCGTGTTCAGACACGACTAAGTGGGTGGTTGTGACTTCTACCAGACTGTCGGTACCCGACCTGGTGCTGTGCAACCGTCACTATCAGAATTCACGTTGTTTTACAGAATGTCCCTATCTCATCTAATCCTATATCTTATCTGTTCACGTTCTCTCTACACTCTCATCTATCTCGTCTAGTACTCTTATCTCTTGTGTACTCTATTGGCCATTCGTGTGATTGTCTAAGATAAAAAAATGACTATGCCAGCGCAATAGGGCTCGATCAGGTCCTGGGAGGAGCGCCCGAAAAGTGCCAGTGCCCATGAGAGTTAAACATGATCAAGGATGTGTTACGGAATGAATCCAGTGCCAGTTTACTATCTAGATTAATCTATGACATCAAGTGCTATCTCTACAAGTGCAAGCGTGATCGTTACTAGTGCACCATTGTGCAATTACATGATTAATGTTACATGGCCATTCTATTATCGTTCTCATTGTACTATTTCCCTGTGCCAGTTGCAATGTTCTCTCGTTATCATGACATGCTCTACATGACTTCACTCTCTAGTTAACCTGCCTTTAAAACATTAACTATTTAAAGCATGCTTGTGTTCATGAGATATTAAGTCCTACTGGGCGTTATTCGCTCATCCTGCATATTATTTAATGTGTTTTAGGTGAGTCAGATCATGACCACACTCACGAGGATGGGACCGATGAGGAGGCTCAGGAGTGACCCTTCTGCAACTAGTATGTCTAGTAGTCAGTTAGTATAGAATGAGTCAGTTAGTCATTATGTAATAGTTGTTTGAATAAAGTACTCTGGGCCCTAGTTTTGGCTCTGATACGTTGATGTATTAGTTAGTTTATGAAGATGATGAGTTATTAGTGAATGTAATGGAGATTGTTGGATTATTAATGAAATTGGAGTTTATTTGGTGTTATCCAATTGTGCAATGGTTTGCATTAATTTTTCGCTTTGTACTATTTAATAACTGTAATCCCGCTCAGATATTCCGCGTCGGGGCGTTACAGTTTTGTGGTATCAGAGCCTAGGTTATTCTTCAGTATAGGATGATCTAGGTTTGACTTGACTTGACTTAGAGTTTAACTCCATACCTATGTGAGATGGGTAGAACCTTGGGTAATGAGATAAAATAAACTCACACACGCACAAACCTAGTGCAAACTCAATGACTCACATTAAATATTCTCTTTTGAAGGAACTTAAACCTCAACAATGGCAGCGGAGTGTGCTCAACTCCGTGACATGCAACACATGATTCAGCAACTCACTCAAGCTTTTTAGCCTGCTGGGGCCAACAACAATAATAACAACAACCGAGCAGCTGGTGATTTACATAGAAATTTCCGCAACCTGAATCCGCCTCGATTCAGTGGTACCACAGACCCTGATGAGGACCGAGAACTGGCTCAAGGAGATTGAGCGTATCTTCGCATCATGCAATGCGAGGATGGGGACAAGATACTGCTAGCTATGTTCCAGTTGGAACGGGACGCCCGTGCGTGGTGGGAGTCCGTTGAGGCAACCAGAGAGGACGCGCAATTTACTTGGGAGGAGTTCAAGGAGCATTTCAACTCCAAGTACTTCTTAGAGAGGGTCCAAGAAAGGAAAGCATCTGAATTTGCCGCTCTGAAGCAAAGAAACCTAACTATTGCTGAGTATGAGGCTCAGTTCTCCCGATTGGCGTGCTATGCCAATCATCTGGTGAGCACAGAGAAGATGAAGGCGAAAAGGTTTCTTAATGGGCTCATGCCTGCATACATAACCCAATTGGCACCTATGGACATTCAGACCTACCCAGAGATGGTCAGGAAAGCACAACTACTCGAGGATGCAACCGATCTCACTGATCGCATCAAGGGTAGGATGGTAAAGAAGGAACTGACTTCTGGAGCACCAAGCAGGCCTGCCTACAACAAGAAAAGACCATTAAGTATCATGATGGGCCAAGCCAAGAGCGAAAGCCCAAAGTCCCCACTACTACTACCCCAAACAACAAGCCCAGATGCAAACACTGTGACAAGCTAGGCCATACTACAGAAGAATGCTGGAGGAAGGTAGGTGCATGCCTTCATTGTGGGAGTCAAGAGCATCAGATTCTCCGAATGCCCATTACTAAGGGAGAATGAGAAGCGTCCTGCGGGACCAAAGAAGCCAGGCAGACTCCAAGCCCTGCAAGAGGTAGAGACCACCGAGGAAGGTGGAGTTGTGGAGGTACACTACCAGTCTTTTCTCAATCAGCTTTTGTTTTGTTTGATACTGGCGCAACGCATTCGTTCATATCACAAGCATTTGCTGATACTTAAATGAAAAACCCACATCCATGGAGTTTGAATTACCTGTCACAACACCTTGGGAGAAAAGGCTCAATTGAATAAATATTTTCCATTAGCTGATGTTAAGGTTGGTGACTTAACCTTAGAGCTGACCTGATTTGTATGCCCATAGAGGGCTACGATGTCATTTGAGAGCCGATTGGCTATCCACGTATGGGGCTATCGTGGATTGTAGAAGAGGGAAGATTACTTTTAGTGAATTCCCTAAGCTGATCTTCACAGGACGTAGACACAAGAGGCACTTGTCTCTCGTCTCTGCCATAAAGCACAAAACATGATAAGAAAGGGCTGTGTGGCATTTCTTGCCGCAATTGTAGTTGAGAGAAAGCAACCAAGATATCAGACATTCATATAGTGCAAGAATATCCAGACGTGTTTCCCGATGAGCTGCCAGGCATTCCACCTGAGAGAGATGTGAATTTCTCAATTGATCTCGTACCTGGAGCCGCACCGGTTTCACGCCAACCCTACAGGATGTCCCCTGCTGAATTGAAAGAGTTGAAAGAGCAACTGATGGAACTTCTAGAAAATGGTTTCATTAGGCCAAGTACTTCTCCTTGGGGAGCACCAGTGTTGTTTGTCAAGAGAAGGATGGATCCATGAGATTATGCATTGATTACCGGCATTGAACAATCTCACTATTAAAACAAGTACCCTCTACCGCGTGTCGATGAACTATTTGATCAAATATCAGAAGCAAAGTATTTTTCTAAGATTGACCTAAGATCGGGATATCATCAGATGAGGATTAAAGATGCAGATATCTACAAGACAGCTTTCAGGAGCAGTTACGGTCATTATGAATTGTAGTCATGCCGTTGGACTAACCAATGCTCCTGCAGCTTTTATGCAACTAATGAATAGTATCTACCAGCCCTACCTCGACAAGTTCGTCGTGGTCTTTATTGGTGATATTCTCATATACTCCAAGACCAAGGAAGAGCATGAGGAGCATCTGAGGATCGCTCTGCAAATCTTGTGGGACAATCAACTCTACGCCAAATTGAGCAAGTGTGAATTCTGGCTCGTGGAGGTGTCGTTCCTAGGTCATGTTATTTCCAAGGATGTATTGTTGTCGACCCTTCCAAGGTAGAAGCTGTGCTGAACTGGGAAAGGCCGACCAATGTCACAGAGATAAGAAGTTTTCTTGGACTGGCTGGTTATTACAGACGGTTCATAAAGCTTCTCCAAGATAGCCTCCCTCTTACGCGGAAAGAGAACCCCATGTCTGGAGCAAGGAATGTGAGAAGAGGTTTCAGACACTCAAGCAATTGCTGACATTTGCACCTGTCCTCGCACTACCAGTCGAAGGCGCAGGATTCTCAGTCTACACTGATGCATCTGGAATCGGTCTAGGCTGTGTATTAATGCAGAACGAAAAGGTGATAGCTTATTCTTCAAGGCAGTTGAAGCCACATGAAGTCAACTATCCTGTCCATGACTTAGAGCTAGCTGTTGTGGTATTTGCACTTAAATATGGAGGCTTACCTATACGGGGAGCAATTTATTGTCTACTCCGACCACAAGAGTTTAAAATACTTATTTTCTCAGAAGGAGCTCAATATGGACAACGATATGGCTGGAGTACTTGAAAGACTTTGATTTCAATATTCAATACACCCAGGTAAAGGTAATGCAGTAGCTGATGCACTTAGCGAAAGCCAGTAGCTTCTTATCTATCTAGTCATGGGCGAGATGCAACTGTTGGAACAATTTGCTTTTGGACCTGAACATTGAAAAGAGGGTGATAAGATGATCGTGGCTAATCTTAGAGCTCAACCCGACATTTTTGTCGAGATCAAAGAGCAACAAGCAAATGATCCATTCCTAGTCCGAGTCAGGGAGACCATAGCTGACAAGCCAGACTTCTCCATCGCTGAGGATGGAAGGATATTATTCCAAGCCAGAGACTTATGTGCCTGACAATGAGGAGCTGAAGAGAAAGCTAATGGATGAAGCCCACAAGACCAAGTACACAATTCACCCAGGGCAACCAAGATGTACCAAGACATGAAAAAGGTCATTTTGGTGGCCAAACATGAAGCATGAGGTGGTGAGCATGCCGCGCACTGCCTCACTTGTCAACAGGTGAAAGCTGAGCACCGTCTCCTACGGGTGTACTTAGACCCCTGGACATACCTCAATAGAAGGGGAAAGCATCGGTATGGATTTCATCATGGGTTTACCCCGAACTCGTGGTGAACTTGATGCTATCTGGTTATTGTGGACCGTTTAACCAGTTTAACAAGTCGCACACTTCCTTGCCATTAGAGCACTTGGAGTGTGGATGTGTTGGCAGCTTGTATGTAAAGGAAATGTGAGATTACATGGAGTCCCCATGTTCATTGTCTCAGATCGTGACCCCAGATTCACATCTAGATTCTGGAAGGGACTTCAGACAGCGTTGGGTACTAAACTCAACTTCAGCATTGCTTTCCACCACAGACGGATAGACAGATTGATTGAAAGAAAAATCAGATAGTGGAAGACATGCTACGAGCTTCTGCTATAGACTTTGAGGGGTATTGGAATGAACAATTGTCCCTAATTGAATTCGCCTACAACAACAATATCAGGCCAGCATCAAGATGGACCATTTGAAGCATTATACGGCAGAAGTTGCAGATCGCCAGTATGTTGGAATGAAGTAGGTGAGCAGCAATGGGTAGGACCAGACATGGTGCAGAACACTAGCAGGGACATAGAGATTATCAGAGACAGAATTAAGATGGCTCAATCCAGGCAGAAGAGCTATGCAGACAAAAAAGAAGGGATTTAGAATTCCAAGTTGGAGATCATGTGATGCTCAAAGTATCCCCGACCTGAGGATTCCAAAGATTTGGGATGAGAGGCAAGCTGAGACCAAGATTCATAAGTCCGTTGAAGTGTTAGATAGAGTGGGCGAGGTAGCGTATTGACTGGCACTACCACCCCAGTTTTCAATAGTACACAATGTGTTCCATGTGTCAATGCTGAGAAAGTACGTGTACGATCTATCACACGTAATCAGCTATGATGACATTATTCTTGAATAAGGATATACCTATGAAGAAAGGCCAATAAAAATCTTAGACAAGAAGATGCAACAACTTCGAATCGGTCTATACCTGTGGTGAAGGTATTATGGAGAAACCATGAAGTCGAAGAGGCCACGTGGGAGCCCGAAGCATTAATGCGATGGAATTATTCGGAGTTATTCAGTAAGTCATTCTTCCTCTTACGATTCTATGAATTTGGGGACCAAATTCTTTTTAAGAGGAGGAGGATGTAGTACCCTTGATTTTTAAAACCAAATAAAAATAAAATTTCTTTTTTTATAAATAGGAAAAATAGAAATTATTGAATAAAAAAGGAAATAAATATAATTAGATGATTTAATCAAAGCCCGTTAGACTAAATTGCAATGGGATGTACTAATGGTTCTAACATGGTTTGTTGGGCCCAATAGGATAACCCATTATGAGAGGAGAAGTAATTAAGAGAAATTCGTATCTAATTAATAATAAATAGAAAAGGGTCAAATTAACTATTAAAACAAGTCATATCTATCCTAAAAAGAGTCCTACACTTACCCTAAACCTTACCCACGAAATTAGATCCCTTCCCAACTCTATTAGGTGGATAAATAAGAGAAAGGAAGGTGATAAACATGGAAATTCGGAATTAATAGAAAAGAGGAGTTTTAGAATGGGTAAAACTCTATAGCAACCCAATACACACCCAAGTTCGTCCCTACACCATATTTGTGGCTGGAGTCCTAGGAGACGAGGGGAAGGCTGGAGAACGAAGGAGAAGAAGGAGGAGGCTTGAACAAGGAGAATTTTCTGATTTTCGTCATCAAACTAGGGCTTTCTTACTCCATGAAAAAGGTAGGCAATCTCTCAAGCAAAAATTGTGTAAAAAATATCCTAGATAGCCTTCATGTATTTTCAAAACCCCTATGGTTGGTTGCATTTTGCTCATCCATTTGGGTGATTTTAATTCATGAATCCCTGCTATCACCATGAACCCGAAATCTCATGTTCTCTCTAATTCCCCGCACGTACTTGTTCCCATGCTATGATAAAATTCTCATGATACTACAATGCAATAGCTTTCAAACGCCCCTAGTTTCATTCTATTTTGATCTCTCATGAGGGAGAATTAATTCTTTGAATCCCTATCAGATACATGTACCTGACCCTTCATGTTTGCTTGTGAACCTCGTTTATACTTGACTTCAGATCATGAGAAAATTATCATAAATACTACTCTTCTTAGCTTTTGAACGCTCTAGTTTTGGAATTTTTATCATGTATTCATCTCAAATTAATTTGTTGAACCATGACTGTGCCTATTTAGGTCATGAAAAGTAACCCAATCAACGCATGTCTAAAACTTGTCTATTTCAATTAATTGTGCATGTTGATAGATGTACATGTCTACTTTCGTTTAAAATGGATTCGTGTTTTTGATTCACCGTGCTATTTTATATGGAATTTAGAACATCCCTATATCACAGAGGACTCGCCCTGGGAAAAAGGGAAAAAGGTCAAACCCACCTGTTATCGTGACAGCGCGATCCGCCACGATATCAGCGGGGTCGTGCCGGCCGATGGTGTTGCATCAGAACGTGGGACATAAGCCGCCGCGATTCACTCTGGACCAGGCCAGACTGGCCAGGCCCCGTGTCGCGCCCGACCGCCCTGTCGCGACTTGAATCGCGACGGTGTAAGTCTGCCACGTTTTCAAGAATCCGACCAGAATTGAAAAATTGTGCATATGCCCTGTTGTTTAAGCTTATACCCTTAATTAGCCATGATTAACCCATGTTAAGTTAATTCGACTTGGTGAATTAATGAATGACATTAATGATATAAATTAATATTTAAATGACATTGCATGACTTGTCATATCCTCAAGATTTCTTTACACTTACACACACCTAACATTATTAAATGCCATTTGACCCTGATAAATTATGCAATAATGGTATTCGGTAATTAGCGAAATAAATGACTAATTACCTATTTTATTAATTACAATTGTCTTCGTTTATACTCGCGTATTTTATCTACCGTTACCGTTTTCGCTCGGCCTTCGAGCACTCGAGGCACGACAGACCTGTTTCTACACACTTTCTCTTGACTTGAACACCTCTCCACCGAGAATACTCTCGACTGGACTAAGGACTCCTTGTCAAGACCTCCGTAAGTCTTCTTGATTTGGTGCACGTCCTTAGTCAACGAGCTGGTTGTACCCCAAATCCATACACATTAGGAATCAGTACGATCCATGCCTTAGTTTTTCCTTCTCGTTCGGGAACACTCCGAACCATTTGGCCGTGTTCACGATACGACTAAGTGGGTGGTGTGACTTCTACCAGACTGCGGCACCCGACCTGGTGTTGTGCAACCATCACTATCAGAATTTCACGTTGTTTTACATAATGTCCATATCTCATCTAATCTTATATCCTCTTATCTTTCAACGTTCTCTCTACACTCTCATCTATCTCGTTAGTACTCTCTTATCTCTTCTTGGTACTCTATTGCCATTCGTGAGTGATTGTCTAAGATAAAAGAAATGACTAATGCCAGTGCAATAAAGCCCGATCAGGTCCGGGGAAGAGCGCCCGAAAAGTGCCAGTGCCCATGGGAGTTAAAATGATCAAGGATGTGTTACGGCATGCATCCAGCGAGTTTACTATCTAGATTAATCTATGACAATCAAGTGCTATCTCTACAAGTGCAAGCGTGATCGTTACTAGTGCACCATTGTGCATTTACATGATAACGTTACATGGCCATTCTATTATCGTTCTCGTTGTACTATTTTCCCTGTGCCAATTGCAATTGTTCTCTCATTATCATGACATGCTCTACATGACTTTACTCTCTAGTTAACCTGCCTTAAAACATTAACTATTAAAGCATGCTTGTGTTCATGAGATATTAAGTCCTACTGGGCGTTATTCGCTCTTCCTGTGTATTTATTTAATGTGTTTCAAGTGAGTCGGATCATGACCACACTCACGAGGATGGGACCGATGAGGAGGCTCAGGAGTGACCTTTGCACCAGTACTGTCTAGTAGTCAGTTAGTATATAATGAGTCAGTTAGTCATTATGTAATAGTTGATTTAATAAAGTACTATGGGCCCTAGTTTTGGCTCTGATATGTTGATGTATAGTTAGTTTATGAAGATGATGAGGTATTAGTGAATGTAATGGAGATTGTTGGATTATTAATGAATTGAGTTTA
>JACBKR010003246.1:0-30460 GCA_014218235.1 Colocasia esculenta
TTGAAAGGCCAGTTGAGCCCTCCATTTCAGAAGCTGAGGACATCGGACCACATGCACGTATTTTATTGGCCACCCCAGGTTGTTTTGTCTATTTATCAGACAATTTCAATATGCTACCGAAGGAAATTAAGGTTGCTAATGTCAATTTGTCAACCCAAAACAAAACAGTCAAAAGTTTCGTAAAATACTAGTAATACGGACAAGAAAAAAAAATAACAAAACAATAAAATAATGAAGTATATACATTTTACGTATATGCATATAATTGCTTAAATCTATATACCTATATATATATATAATGTGGGACAATACCTACTATATATATCCGAAGGGACTTGGAAAATTGGAATGGATAATATGTTGCTAAGTCCAAAGGATATATATAATTATATATATATATATGAAGGAACACCAGCAGAGCACACTCTCTATTTCTTTAATAAAGGAAGAATAACAGCAAGCCATGAGAACGATCGGTCGGCCGCGGTTCACAAGCAGACGAGGTCTACTTGCAGCCCCCAGACCATCCATTCATGCATGCACGAAGAAGCAGGGGATATGTATCACATATGCTCTTGCTTGTCGGGATTATGGTTCACACGTGCGATTGGCACTCGTCCATGCCCATATGAGCTGCTTCACTTAAATCTCTTCTCTCTCTCTCTCTCTCCTTCTCTTTGTGATCAGGCCATTTTATCCTGATATGTCGGCACCCACCCTTTTCAAAAGCAACTAATTGGAGACTTGGGGGAAGAGAAGCTAAAGAGAACTAAAGATCTTATCCCTCCCCCCCCCCCCCACCACCTTCTTGTCTCCCCCACCAAACCACATCCGAAGCATAATATTTTAATCACACCCTGCTCCTCCCACAGACCCATCAAACCCTCTTCTTCAAGGGGGAGGTGCAGAAAAGTTTACTGACCTCATGACTACTCCACCCTCTCCCCCTCACTACTTACTTTCTACTTTTCCCCTTTCACATCCTACTTTCGTAACCCAGCTTCCTGACGCCACCTTTTCTAAGTTGTTGGTCATTTTTATTCCCCCACCTTTCAAACTTGGGAAAGGTGGGTGAAAGCTAATTGGAAAGGAAAAGTTGGGGGGCATATTGGCTAGCTCTTATTGCATCTTCCCTGCAGGTGCTGCCTTTATTTGCCCGGCAAGCATCCGGAGAAGGGGGATGGCCACTGTTGGGGTTGTGGGGAAGCTAGCCAGAGAGTAGTAGAAGCCACTCATTGGAGACCCATGCGCAGGAGAGCTGCTGGGCTCGGGAGGTGCTAGTTTGATTGGAATCATGGGGAGAGGGGCCTTGGAGAGGCAAAGATGAGGCCTTTCCACTGGTGCAAGCCACCGGTCTCTTCTTCCACTACCGCTGCCACTCCTTTAGAGATGGAATGCATCATGCCATCCAGGAGAACCTTTAAAGAAGGCAGGTATGCAGATCAGATGCAAAGGAGGTTTTTGAGGGGCTTTTAGATGTGGACTTTTGCAGGAGGGAGGAAAGGCAAACACTAGTTTGTACTTTGAAGACCCTGCGGCACTGTTTAATGTCATCTGTCTCATCCAGGAGCAGTAAGTTGGACTATTTATTAATAAAAAAAGAATTAAAAGAAAAGTAGCAAAAGCCATTTACAGATGATCAGTAAGTTGGAGACACTCAGATCTCTGTTATAAGTTCATCCGACTCATACGATTATTCACTGCAATTAAAGTTTTGAAAAAGCATCAGATTACCAAAAAAAAAAGGCATCAGATTGAGTAGAGTCCGATTCCTCTCCGTACACATATGAGAGGATCGGATTCAGTGGGGTATTAAGAGGGAAAAGTGCAAAAAAAAAACTTTTTTTATTATAATTTTTTAACATTTCAATTTAATTTTTTTCATAAAATACAAATGATCCCACCACTTTTCTCTCTAATACTCACTGAGTCTTATCCTCACATGTATTAAGAGGATCTAGACTGGATTAAGTACATGGTGATGTTGAACTGAGAGCATATGACTTGGAAGCAATAGAATCAATAGAACTCAATATCCCACCCATTACACCAGCAACAATCTCCATTTAATGCCCTTGATGTAATAGAAAGTGGAATCACCTTTTTTGAGATATGATCAGCTGGGGAAGTGGGAATCCAATCCAACAAAAGAGATGGACAACACCCCTCCCCCTTTAATTTACTAGAACTTGGGGGGGGAAAGAGGGCATAAAGGTAGAGGGGGCAAGAGTACTAGTGTGTCTTACAGATAAAGGTGAGATTGTTTGGGGGGAGGGGGAAACAGTGTTCATGCAAATAAAGGTTAGATTGTCTGGAGGAGGGGGCTTGTGATGTTGGTTTGCACTCCAAAAAGGACAACAGCAAGCATGAGATGCCCTCATAGAAAAGGGTCTCTTTTGTGCATAATGGCATCCATGGTGACTACTCTCTTAGTTCTTCTTGGCCTTTGGATTCCTTAAAACTTGCCAACAGCAGGAAACCCCACTAGCTAAAGCCACGGAAAGCTAATCTCCATTTGATGACCACAATGTCTTGCCCCGCCGGCCCCCACACGGTTCTTCCCACTGAAGCGAGACCAAATCTTACACTAACGTAACTCGAGAGATTGTTCCTCAAGTAGGGGATTAGGTGAGGGTTGTTCCCACTTCCTTTTTCCCCTCACCCCAAAAGTTGTCAAAAGATCGATATCCGTGATGTCTGTGAGCCCCTTTACCCACGAGGAAAGGCCCCCATATTCATGAAGTGTTCTCCATCCAAAAGGAGCTTAAAAGTTGAAGTTGTCATCATCACCCATCTGGCCATCTTTATGTATATGTTCATGCCATTAAACAATAAGGATCTCCCAACTAACCCACATATACGATTCTGATCCCCATCATCCTATTATTATATTCTACCCATGCCCCCATGTACACTGGCCTGTAGACATCATTAATTCATTCTTTTTATTCTTGTGGGTGGTAAACACATTGGATTAATATACAGGTTCTGTGGAAGCACATACCTACACATCCTACAGTCCTGCCATGCTCTTTTGAATATGCATACGTAAGAGGTGGACATCCTCTATAACCAGGCAACCATGCAGAAATGACAACTGGCCATAGACTTCATCAAACAAATTTATATGAACTCTTCAACCCATTAAAGGAGACCACACGTTCGCAAGTGGCTTTTCACCATGATCACTATCTACTCAGATCATTATATTTAACGGTACTTAAAAGGAGTAAATGGTCTAACAGTGGCGGACATAGAAATTTAATTTAGTGGGTCACTCCAAAAGTCAAGTGCACCAATAAATTTTGTGCTCAATTCAATGGGATCACTCTACGTGAAAAAGTTTTCAACCAACCTAATTTAACAGAAAAAATTTATACTCATTAATAGAGTTTCAAATTTTTAGTGATCCGTCACTATGGTCTAAGTATAGGCAGGGACCATGATGCGAGGTGGCGATATGGCACCACTTTGATCCACCCTCCAACAGGGCCATTAATGAAGTGATCATCCAATCCAACTAGAACCTCTCTCTATCTCTCTCCCTCTCCCCCCATCCACCATCCATAGACTTGAGACCACAGTGTTGCCATCACAATAGTCTACTTTGCCTGATCATGGAAAAATATCTCCTAACGTACACAAATGATCAAGAATGAAGGCTCGAAGAAATGGTGCATGGTGTGATCGATCATGAGTACCCCTTGAACTTGCGCCGTCTAAGACAAGTTTTTTGACTGTCATTATCTGCATGTCGGCACCTAGCTAGTTTGCTTTAACGTAGAGTGCAATTCTACATCCAACTTGAGAGCCAACTTGTGACGAACATCACTTAGAAGGTGTCCTCTTGAGAAAAAGATGGTTACTGAATTTTGCGAAGCTCAAAAATATCCTATTTGAATTTTACAACCATCACAAGAAACCCCAACACTAATTAACATAGACTTTCTGGTGTTGGATCATAGGACCCTAAGGTTGGTGTCTTCTTACCAAGAAAGAAAGCTTCGGATTCAGAACCCACTTCAACTATGGAGAAGAAGGCTGGTTAGAATTAGGCCTTAGAGAAGCCGTCAGTAAGCACACACAAGGTATAGAAAAGGGGAGGTCCGGGTGGATGGGTATGATGAGGCTGCGACCATGATAAGAGAAAGGAGGAATAAATAAAACAAAAGGGAGTAGCGAACCCTTTTTCCATCTTTTACATATGAATAAAGTCTTGTGACCATAAAGCTTCTTGGCCAGGGCTATCCTTTTGAGAACGACCTCACCCACCTTGTGAGAATAAAATTTTAGATGCCTACGTACCCATGTCATCAAGTGAACATACATGCAAAGTTTTCTAGGGCTTGGAGGTCCATGCTTGTACTGGTTGTCCACCCTCCCAAGGAAGTGAATCGTGATCCTCCTCGGAAGAACTGAATCAAATCCCCAAGCTGATTCAAGGAATTATGCCGAGCATTTTCTTTATGTAAAAAGGCGTAGATCATACGTGTTTGTAGGGAAACATAAGCTAGCAGATAAGTGCCAGAAGAAGCATGATTTTTTTGGACCAGATATATGACTAGGATTCTCATTATTGATGGTCATGATGAAGAATAAATAGTTTAATTAGGCGCAAGTGGTGACCTGCTTTGAACAACTTAATTTGGTGATGTGGAAGGTGTTTTGAGACTTCTGAGTTGATTTTTGGTAGAAAAGCAAATGTGGGGGTGATAGTCTCCGAGTACTACCAGAACTCGTGTATGATTTTTTTTTTTTTTCATAGATGTCTATTAATCCTTGCCACTCTTTGGCATCGTAAGATAATACACTATGCATGATAAGCATTTATGTTTCCATTTTCCAAACAATTAACGAAGCTAGTTAAACGTCCAAGTACTAATAACTTTCCTCTCCTAGATATTGTAACTTTTGTTACCTTGAGTATGATGTGATTAGCCAAACCCAAATAGACTGAGAAATGGCTAACCACAAATTGCTTGAGATTGGCTCTCGAACTGATGAGAGGAGAGAGGGAACAAGCATTCGCCAACTACTTGTTTTGTTCTAACCTACAAAATGGTCAATCCCAAGAAGGTTCTCGAAGTTGACCCTCTGATGATCAACTCTGAGTTGACCCTCTGAAGTTCAGTGAGATAAAATATTGGTCTTAATTTGAAGAAGGCTATGAGATGAGGTGAAGTGCATTGTAGCAATCTTGATATTTAGTTTCTAAATAAATAAAAAAATTTAATTTAATAAGTATGAGAAATAGAATTAAATTGAAATAAATGAAGAATAAGTGAAATAAAAGGAATTAAATTAATACACATTAAGCTAAATTAGTAAATGAGTTATTTTAATGGTCCAAACATAAGCAAATGGGCCAAGAATCCAAGAGCCCATCTTTTGATGGGAGGTAAATTAGCTAAATTCGCAATAATAATAATAAATAATAAGGATTAAGATAAATATTAATAAATCTATAAATATCCAAAAGAAGAGTCATATACTTACCCTAAACCATTACCTACGAAATTAACCCTCTCCTCCATCCTAAATAGGGGATAAATGCAAAGGGAGGAGGAGATAAATAAGAAAATTTGAATTTAATATGAGAGAAGAGTTTTAGAAGAGGTAGGACTCTTGTAGCAAGCTATACCCCCACCAATTCGTACCAAACCAACCCGTTGTTGTTGAAGCTCTGGAAGACGAAGAGAAGGCGATCTGGATGAAGGAGCTTGGAGGAGAAGGCTAGAACAAGTGGGATTTTCATCTTTTCTTCGTCATCAACCTAGGTTGTCATTACAATAACGAAAGGTAGGCAGTCTCAAGCACAAATTATGAAATTTAAACCCTAGGTAGTCTATTCATCGCTCTTTAAAAGCCCTCTGATTTCTCTATGTTTCGTTCCTCCATGAGGGAGAATTAAATGTTTGAATCCTGAACATCTTCATGTACCCGAACCCTAAAGTTGGCTTTCAATCCTCGCATGTACTTGATCTTATGTCCTGTAAATATTTTCATAAATACTACATGCTCTTAGCTTTCAAACGCCCCTATTTGCCCCAATTTTCATCTTGTCTCCATTGCCAATTAATCGTTTATTCATGACTGTACATGTTTAGGTCACCGAAAAGTAACCTAAATAAAGCATGCCCTATACGTGTCCATTTTCTAATTGCCCATGCCTAGTGATAGATCTACATGTCTAGTTTCATTCAAGACCGATTTCATGATTTTTCGTGGTACATGCGATTTGTTCTGGGTTTTTGAAGTTTTTCCAGAACTTTGTTGTGCTCGTTTCTGGTTGCTGTTGTGTTGCCCTCTAGGCTGAGGCGCATCGCTTGGTTGCCCTATGTTCTGGTGATGTTTCCTAGACCGTTTGATGTTGTCCTGGTGAGGGTTTCTCGCAGGATTGCTTCGCGCTTGTTTCCGCCGTTGCCGTGCTACCTCAGGGTCTAAGGTGTGCTGTTGGTTTGGCTAGTGCGTTCTGGCTGAGTTTTCTCATAACGGTGTCTTGGTGGTTCTGGTGGAGGTTCTCCCAGGACCTATTTGCATTGCTTCTGCTTGCTGCAGTATTTCTATGAAGGTCTGTGTATTTAGTCGTTGGGTTGTGCATTCTGGTGAAGGTTTTCCAGGATGCCCGCCTTTGTCGCTTCTGGTGGAGGTTCTTCCCATGAGTGCTCTGTGTCGTTTCGGGCCATCGTTGGGTTGCCCCTGTGGTTCGAAGTGTGCCGTTTGGGTTGGGCTACATTCTGGTGATGTTCTCCCAGGACAGCTCTCGGCATTTTTGGTGGAGTTTCCCCAAGGCTGCTTCATGTTGTTTTGGTCGTCGTTGCTCTCTCTTTGTAGAGATGAGCTGTCCTTGTTGCCGGTTGGACTATCTGCATTACAGTCGACTTGGGCGTTGTCGGTCGAGGTGTTGTGCCCTTGGCCGTGCGTCTGGCTGCTGCGTTGGCCAGCTTGTCTCGTTGTTCATTTCCAAGTTTTTTCGGTCGTGTCGGTGGGACTTTGTGTGTCCCCATGGCTCGGATGGTACTTCGTTTCTCACCAACGACGTGCTTTTGCAGATGGTGGTCTGGTGAGTGTCGTCGGTGTCTGGCGGGTTGTGTTTCTTGTGGAAGTGTCAGTCTTGCATTGCGGATTTTTCCTCCTGCGTGGGAAGAGACTCGTTGTGTTGCGTGTCTTCTTCCTCTGCTTCCGTTTGGTGCTCGGGGTGGTGATGCTCTACTATGGTATTGTGTTGCCGAAGTGTGCATCGTTGCGACCTTCTGGTGGAGTCATCTTCCCCTGAGTTTTTTTTGGGTTGAGTGGTTGCTCCCCGGTGCTGTTGTTTCCTTATGGCACCATGGGTCGGAAGACCTGTTCGTGTCGTTGGTCATGGCGATTGTTTCTTGCTGTCTGCCTGAACAATTTGGGGCATGGGGTCCCTGTTGGTCTAGTGCGAGTAGTCCATTTCCTGTTGGGTTGCTGCGTGAGGATTGTTCCACTATGCATTTCTGATTGTCTTGCTCGTGGCAAGCATTGTTCGGTGTATGCTCGGTTGTGCCTCGGCTAGTGCCTTGGAGGCGTTTCGTATTGTCGTTTGGCATTGGCCTCTCTATCGGTCGTGGTAGAGATGGTGCTTCTTGCTCTTGCGCGCTAGGAGGTTGCTATGTTTCGCTCCCCGTGCGGCAGAGAGTCGGGGTGGCCCGTGTTTTGTGCGCTTCTTGAAGCCCACGTGGGTGTTGCACCCTTGAAGTAGTTGTCGGCTTTTCATGTGCTTCTTTGTGGTCTCTAGTGGAGAGTCCCCTTTGGCGGGCCCTGTGTTGTCTTAGGCCATTGGTGCAGTTGCGTGTACTAACCTTGAGCGCTTCTCGATGCTTGGTGTTTGTGCCTCGAGGGTGTGGCTGGCGTGACCTGTTGTGCCTTTCCAGGCTTGCGGTCCTTTGCGTGTGGCTTTTGGCGGGTCTCTGGTGAAGAGTCCTTCCTGTTAGCCCGTGGTGTTGTTTCGGCCGCTGCTACACATGTGTTGCACTTTGCTTAGTTTTCGTGCTTGTGGTAGCATCGCTGTGCTCGTGCTCGAGGTTTTGGTTTTGTGCTGTCTGGAGCCTGGGTGCATTGTGTTGTAGCTTGGGTAGCTCCTGGTGCTTGTGATAGCACCATGTGTTGTGCCGTGTGCTTGATTGTGAGCTTTGTACGTCGTTTCACGAGTTGCTCGGTTGGAGGTGTTGAGCTTTCCGCCTTTGGGACACGTGTGCTAGCCTGAGCCTTGGGTTGTACCGTTGCCGTTGTGGGGTGGCTACTTTGCCTTGTCTAGGTAGCTCTATCGGTGGTATGCCAGGCTTTGGTCGTAACCTGTGTCCAGGTTCTCCCTCTCGCTGTGGGAGCGAGTGTGTTTGGTTGTGGTGCCCTACTTCTGTTTGGGTCCCTCTGAGGTCGACGTGTTGCCCTCGACCTCTGCGGTTGTTTTGGTTCCTGTGTGGTTGTGCGTCTTTCTGGTGGTTGGCATGTTGGTACCTGCACTGAGCTCTTTGTGCGCATGGCGGGTGTGCTGTCAATTCCTCGTTGGTTCTCCGCTGTGCGTGGTGTTGGTGAGTCTGGAAGCCGTTGGTGGAGTCTCCTGTCGGTTCGTCTTGAGACAGTGAAGCCTATTGGCTTGCTAGTACTCGACCACGTGGTTTGTTGACGTTGTGAGATGCCAAGTTTTGGCTTGACCTCAGACGTCTTCCGTATTTCCGTCGCGGTGTGCCACGTTGTGGAGCGTGTAACTCCCAGCTTTGTGGCTCTGCGTGCATTTGGGGTCCTTATCGGACCACGAGAAGGTCTAAGTGAGACCTAGTGGTGATAGTGGATGTCGTTCCCGCGTGTGAGGTTCTCCGCATGCGTTTGTTGTCCCTGTTGGACCGCGAGGAAGGTCTGGGTGAGACCTAGTGGTGACAGTGGACGTCGTTCCGGTGTTGAGGATTCTTCGCGAGCGTGATGTTGCTTTGGTTCTTGTCACTCGTGTGGCTTCTCGGTTGGGCTGGTGACCGGTGCTAGCTGCTGCTAGTAGCGTGAGCCGTTCCTTAAGTGTCGTGCTTGACTCTTAGGTGGTCTTGTGTGGTTTTCAGCAATGGTGTGCTCTGTCAGGTTTGCTGGCGATAGAGTGAGTTGCTGACCGCATTTCTTGGGTTGCTGTCGGCAACTGCGTCCTCTGTCGGGTTTTTCTGGCGACAGAGAGGGTTGCTGATTGGTTGGTCCCAACAGCGAGGTCTATTGGCAGCTGCAGCCATGTATTTTTTGGCAGGCGTTTTTCGTTGTTCGGGTCGGATTTGGCATCGCTCTGCACTGATAGGGGTTGTTGTTCCGTTTGGGCGCCCCACGTGTGGCTGGAGTGAGCCGTTGGTTTCTCGACTTGGTGCTCCCAGAGTTTGGGCATGTTGTGAGCCGTTGGTTTTCGATTTTGTGCTTCCATGTGTTTGGGGCCTGTTGTGTGAGCGTTGGTTTTCCGGCTTTGTGTGCCCCGTGCGTGCTTGACTGTGCGATTGTTGCCACGAGGAAGTCGTGTTGAGACTTAGTGGCTTATTCGTATTGGTTTTACTTTTTCTCCCTGTGTTTCGTTTCGTGCCTCGGGATCTTTTGGGTTGTCCAATTTCGAGGATGAAATTATTTTAAGGGGGGCAGAATGTAAGACCCGGCTTTCCCGGATTCCCGTCCGGTGTCTGGGATGACTGGCCGCTAATGCGTCCAAGCTGGGCGACGCATTAATGTCGCATCGGAGGTGCCCGACGCGACAGTCATCCTTGTCGCGGTGAGGGTGTGCGTCGCGTTCTTGTCGCGCCCAGGTTCTCCATCGCGTCTTCATATCGCGACCGGTCAGTGGGTCGTGACTACCGTCGTTTCGGTCGTCTAACGCCTGCCAGAGTAGCAGGTGTGTCAGTACGGCCTGTCGGGTTGTCGCGGCGTCCCTGGGCGGCGCGTTCTTGTCACAGTCCGTTGACCCGTCGCATTAAGGTTCTTGACACGACGGGGTGGTCCGTCACGTCTTGGGTGCCGAACGCAAGAGGCCTTGGCCAGCTACCCCCTTTCCCCTTCTCTCCTCTTCTTCCCTTTCCCCTCTTCTCCGGCGATGGGAGGTTCCCCTCCGGTGATCGCGGCGTGGTGGCGCCGGCGGGCTGTCGGAGCGGTGGAGCGGCGTCGTGGAGCGAGGAGGAGGTGGCCGAGCGTCATGAAGGCCCTTCGGGGTCGGTTCTTCGTGAAAGGTAGGGATTGCTTGAACCCTTCTCGATCCGGTGGATTGGGAGCCCCTCGAGGTTTATAGATATGTTTACTGCTTTCCTCATGCTCCCCTCCCCCGTGTGGAATGTTTGTAGTTTGTGGGCGGCCCGGGATTGAGGATCCCGTCGGTCTGCCTCTCCGCTGATGTCGCGACGGCTTGGCACGTCACGACATCAGAAGAGGTGTCGGCCCGATCGGGCGCAACCTTATCGCGACGCAGTTGGCGGTCACAATAAGGGTCATTGTCGCGACGTGCTTTCTGGTCGCGACAGGTTTACTGTCGCGATGCCTTGCCCCATCATGATAAGGTTGGTGTCGTGGCGCCCTTCCCCGTCGCGACGATATCACGACGGCCTGTGGGGGTGCGACATCACCTGCGGTTCCTGGGTGTTTCCGTGTCCTGGGTTACGTGTCGGCGTGTGCCCCAGGGCAGGCTTTGCCCTTAGGACCTTCTGGTAAGGAATGCGGCTGGTTACCTCCCTGCATTCAGTGACCGAAGGTGACACCCTCGTGGCCGTGTCCTGGCAGTGGTGCCAGGAGGGTCGCGTCTGCCTAATAATCGATCGATTGGCGGTCAATCAATTATTAGCAGAGCGACGAGTTTCCATGTTCGTTGGTAGTGTTCTGAGGCTCCGGCTTTTCCGTGCGTGTTTGGTTGGTCGACGGCCCTCCTGGGGGTCGGTGCGTGCCTTGTGCTCGATGGGCTTGTTGTGTGCTACAGCTAGCGGTTCGGCGTGGTTTGTTGTGCTGCCCGCCTGTTCGCCCGGTGCTTGGCACTCGAGGGCTTGTCCCGTTTAGAGGTTGTCTCCATTGCTTGGGACCCCCGTCTTCGGGAGCCTGTTGAGGGAGTGCTCTGGACTACGACCGTGCTCGAGTTGGCAGCCGACAGGGCGGACTCTGGAGCTGAGGGGAAAATAAGATTTGGACAGTGGCGCTGAGTCGTTTGTAGAGCTCTCTTGTCTGGGGCGGGACGCCGAGGTCGTCGAGGTGGTTCTCTTCCGGCACAACCCAGACAGTCCTTTGTCTCACTGCCTCTCTCTGTGCTAGTTCTGGAGCCACGTAGTGGTGCTAGGCGTGGGGCCGCAGCTTGGCCAGGCTGCGGTGTTGCGGTGTTGTGTGTTCTTGGTGGCTCTATCTCGCCCTCACGCGGGGGCGGAGGCAGGAGCTGGAGCTAGGCTAGCGAGTAGAGCGTGTGGACTGCAGGTCCCCCTCTTGGTTGCTAGCGGCGGTGGCTTGGTTGCTGTTGTTGTGACGGCGTTTCCCCACGACGTTTCTAAGTGTTATCCGTTGCCCTAGCTTGCACGGCAGTTATAGCCGTCTGTGCCTAGTTTCCGTGGGCGTCGTTGGTCTGGCCTTGGGCAGACCCGTGCTTCTGGTGGTTTCCGCTTCGGTGTTCTCTCGGTTTTCGTGGCTCCGTTCTTGGTGCCAGTCCGTAGTGGCACTGGCGTGTATGGCTTCCCGACCTTGCGGTGTATCGGGATTTGGGTGGTTTTGCTTGTGGGCCCTCGACCCTATGGAGGTCTGAGGTAGCTATGCTTGCGGTGAGACATCGTTCTCACTTAGTTGTTGCGTGGCCTCGGAAAGTGTGCCGAGGGTCGCTTCCGCTGTGTGCCCGACTCCGTTAGTTTCTGCGGAAGTCGTGTGTGTGTCCCGACCTTTGTTGGTGGTTGTGGCGTTGTGCTGTTCTCTTCCGCTGCTTAGTAGTATCCTGCTGTAGGTGTTCCTCGCTTTACAGCTTTCTAGTGTAGTTTCCTATTTTCGAAGTTCCTGCTGCTCTGGCCGGTGAGGGACTGGTAATCTGGTAACCCTACTGGCCTTGTTCGTGAGGCTCCCCCCCACCCTTACTTCCTTAGCTAGGGGCTCGTCGTCGCGGGAGCTCAGTGTCAGACGGGTTGCGGAGGCGGCTGTGGCGCCGTGTGTTGTCAGCAGTAGTGAGAGCGAGTGTTGTGAGCTCTTGTAGCCGAGTGAGCTAAGAGTTGTGCTTTGCAAGTTCTCGGAGTATGCCCCTTAAGGACTGTGCCTTTTCTTGTATATGTGCTTTTGCTTAGGACTCGTTGTATAAACCTCTTGTATATTGTACATAATTGTTATAGTTATTCGAATTCATTGCATATCTCACTATACTATTTATTCTAACCCTTCCGGATCTTCGGATCTGTGGGTGGCGGCACGACCTTCGGGGTCCCTAGCGGGGTCGGGAGGGGGTCCGGGAGGTCGGGTCGTTACCTTTCTTACCTTAGACAATCAGTCATGGCCATATAGAGTTCCAAGAAAGAGATGAGAAGTACAAACAAATAGACAAGTATCATGAGAGAAAGAGATTAGATGAGAGAGAGAAGGTGGTATGACCCTGATTTTTAGCAGCGGAATGAATCAGGACATGACGAACAAGCAACCATTCAGAAGCTATAGACGAATAGCTATTATAAATAAGGCCCATAATGGAATAATCAAATTCTCTTCCTTTATTTATCAAAACGAATATTACAACCCTTAATGTCAAATGAAACACTACTTGCTCACCAACCTATCTATCTCTCAAGAAATGAGAAAATTATAATAATGACCATTCTCTCATATAGACTAACTAATTAAAAATATGAATGACTATCTAAGTGTACTCCACGCTTGGCGCACAAGTCCATCATTTAGATTTACCTTCACTACCTGAAATGTTAAAGAGAGTAGGTATGAGCGCACTCTCCCAGTAGAATTTACATCATCATGGACAAATATAAGTAATTAATAGTTTCAAACTGTATGCCATGAACTAAAATATGCAAGTAATAATCAGTAAGAAAAAATAACTAGCAAAGTAATCAAGAGATGTCCAATCAATTGTGATATCATGTGAGCAAGATGATCAAGTATAAGAGATTGTCACGCTAGAAAGTAACATGGCCTAAAGAACGAGAAAGTCAGTAGTATTGGAGAGAGAATAATCGAGATTGTATGGGAAAGTTCTTTCATGCAAGAAGGTTACTAGATTATCGTTCGAGAGATAGCACTGGGAAATACAAGCACACAAGACATTTTTACTAGAAAGCACTTTGAGTA
The DNA here is from genome assembly GCA_014218235.1 of Colocasia esculenta. NCBI lineage: Eukaryota > Viridiplantae > Streptophyta > Magnoliopsida > Alismatales > Araceae > Colocasia > Colocasia esculenta. The sequence goes on from JACBKR010003246.1 coordinate 13,279, forward strand.
ACCCGCTCAGGGCACTCCACAAAAATATCACGTAGGGTCTACTGGTGCCTCATGCAAGTACGTCCTTCAGCCACTTGGGTTAAGGACCAGCACATAGTAGCAAGAACAAGTCAAGTCTAGCAAGTTTTTCACATGTAAGAAGTACGTGCCATGCCAAGCACCAATCATAATTTTGCACCACACTAGGCAACACGACTTTGTTAGAGGATTAGCCTAACAATCAACACTTGGGGTAACGAACATCTTTGGGAAACTGGGCAATCAACACCTTGAGGTAACACGACTTTGTCGGGAGCAAATCTAACAATCACACCATAAGTAACACGACCTTGCTAGAATCTCCAGGACCAGATATGTCATGCCCCGCCAATTTAGCAGCGGAATAATCGGGGAGGCATGAACAACGAGTATGGTAATGTAAATTGCGCATACAATCGCAAATATCAGAGCAACTAATGAACAATATTACAATAAAACTCATCATTTTATTGATAATTCATCTAATCTATTACAACCACTAATTCGGAGCCAAAACATAGGGCTCAATGACATTATTACATTGGAAAAGAAGTCTAAAGCAAATATCTAACCCGACTCTAAGGTACTAAGGACATTCCATCACTATGACTTCAGGACGCTCATCACTCCAGTCCAATCCCGTTGTTGTGTGTAAGGTCATACATTGACTTACCTGAAAACACAATAACAAATAACGAAGGGTGAGCGATAACGCTCAGTAGGACTTAATATCTCGTGTAAACAAGCATGCTTTAAGTGATTAATGTCTTGTAACGCAGGTTAACTAGAGAGAACGATCAAGTATAGTCAAGAGAGAAATAGTACAAGATAACAAGTGAACGATAATACATTTCTCAAGAGTATTGCAAAATTAGGATGACAACATAACGAGATAGCGTGTAACAAGATAGTGTATAACAAGATAGCGTGTATCAAAATGACATGTAATATGATAGCTTGTATCAAGGTGGCGTGTAACGATATAGCTTGTATATCAAGATAGCGTGTAACGAGATTGCATGTAAAGAGATAGCATGTATGGTTGCACCACGGTGCACTAGTCGAGTATGGCAATAGTCACTTTGGGACAGTAGCCATTTAACGATAGTACATTTCGTCTGAACTTCTCAGACTAATGTTAATCAGTCAGTGCTAGCACACTAGTAGCACAGAACTGGCACACTATGTCTGAACTCCTCAGACTAATAGTAAAACAATTAGATGTCTAGCCAATGTCGAGATAGTCAGAACCGGTGCAATGCAGAACACCGTCAATAGCCCCTGCAGGTATTTTGGGTGGCTCTCTGCCCCCAGGACTAGATTGGAGCCCCTCGGACACTCTCCGTGCCCTGCACACTGTGCATTCAAGTCAGTAGGGTCATCGGACCCATATTATGGCGCTAGACAGTCATGTATAGTACAAGCAATGGGAGCCACAACAGCTCAAGAGTTTCAAGAGAGTACTAGATGAATAGATGAGATAGTAGAGTGAACGTGAACAGATGAGAGTACAAGGATAGTAGACGAGATAGGGGATAATCGTAAAAAACGATAAACCACGATAGTAACGGTTGCACAGTACCAGGTCGGGTACCTGCAGTCAGGTAGAAGTCACATCCGCTCATTAGCCGTGTCGCGTACACGAGCCAGATGGTCCGGCGTGATCACAAGATAAGAGAGATCTCACTAAGGTTGTTTGGATCGTACTGATCCCTAAGAGTGTAACGGGATTTAAAGGTACAACCAGCTCGTCGGCAATGGACGTTCGCCAAAGCCAAGAAGACTTACGGAGGCCTTGACAAGGAGTCCCTAGTCCAGTCGAGAGTATTCCCGGTGGAGAGGTGGTCCATGTCAAGAAAAAGTGTGTAAGGAAACGTTGTCTGTCTTGTCTCGAGTGCTCGAAGGCAGAGGGACGCGATAACGGTGTACAAATCACGAATAAAACGAAGACATGTGTCATTTAAAATAATAGGTAAATTAGGTAATTAATTTCACTTAATTACCAGATACATTATTGAGTAATTTAATAGGGTCAATTGGCAATAAACAATGTTTAGTGTGTAAGTGTAAAGAAATCATGAGAATAGAATAAGTCGTGCTCACGGCTTTTAATTAATAAGAGTCATTTAAATATTATCCAATAAAGATATTCAGATCATTTATTAAGCTTAACAGTACATGTTTAACTTGTACAAGGATTAGATGTCATTTAAAGCAGGGATATAAGAGCAATTAAAGGTTCAGGCCGAAATTTCAAGAACGCGACGGACCTACCCGTCGCGATTCAAGTCGCGACAGGGCGGTCGGACGCGACACGAGGCTGGCCGGTCTGGCCCGGTCCGGAGCGAATCGCGGCGGCTCGTGCCGCTGCGTTCTTGACGCGACGCCATCGGCCGGCGCGACCCACTGTTATCGCGGCGGGTCGCGCCGTCGCGATAACAGGTGGGTTTGCTCCTTTTCTCTTTTTCTCAGGGCGAGTCCTCTGTGATACAGGGACGTTGTAAATTGCATATAAAATAGTACGGTGATCCAAAAAGCACGAAACTAGTTTTAAACGAAAGTAGACATGTATATCTATCAACATGCACGATTAATTGAAAATAGACAAGGTTTAGATATGCATGATCAGGTTACATTTCGGTGACCTAAACAGGCGCAGTCAGGGTTCAATGAATTATTCAGGGATGAATACATCATGAAAAATTATGAAACCAGCGGCGTTTGAAAGCTAGCATGGAGTAATATTTATGATAATTTTATCATGGAATGATGTCAAGTGTGCACGAGATTAAAAGGAAACAAGGAGGGTCGAGTGCACAGGTCTGACAGATATTCAAAGATTTAATTCTCTCTCATGAGAGATCGAAATCAAGCAAGACCAGGGGCGTTTGAAAGCTATTGTGATTTAGTATATCTGAAAATTTTATCATGGCATGAGAGCATGTATACATCGGGAATTAGAGAAAACATGAGATTAGGGTTCATGGTGACAGCAGGATTTCACGAATTAAATTCGCCCAAATGGGTGAACGAAATACCACGAAACTATAGGGCTTTTGAAGAGGTACATGAAGGCTACCTAGGGTAATTATTTCACGATTTTAGCTTGAGAGATTGCCTACCTTTTTCATGGAGCAAGAAAACCCTAGTTTGGATGACGAAAATCCGAAAACCCTTCTTGTTCTAGCCTCCTCCTCCTTGCTCCTTTGTCTCCAGCCCTTCTCCTCTTTCTCCAGAGCTCTAGCCACGGAAATGGGTTGCTAATGATGAGTTTTTTAGTGTATATGGCCAACTATAGGAGTCCTAGTCATTATAAGAGTCCTCATTTCCATTAAACTCTAAATTTCCTTCCTTATCTCCCACTTTCTCTTATTTATCCACCTAATATGGCTAGGGAGAGAGCTAATTTCGTGGGTAATGGTTTAGAATAGGATTAAGACTTTTATTAAGATATTATAAGCTAGTTTAGTCATTATTTTATCATTTTTAATTTATTTAAATATTAACTCCGAATTTACACATTTATTTCCCATATTCTAGCATTAATCCACTAATTGGCTTAGGGAAAGATCTAATTTTATGGCTAATGTGTTAGGATGGGATGGAGACTCTTTTTAAGATATATATGAGTCATATTAGTGCTTTAATGACCCCTTTTTAATTAAGAGATAATATAGTTACGAATTTCCCTATTTAATTTGGGTCTCTTATATTTAACCCAATTGTCTCACATCTAAATCCCAATTTTAGATTAGGATAGAGTCCTATTGGGTTAGACTAGGGTTAGGACTCTTTTTAAGATGATTAAGAGTTTTAAATACTCATTATCTTAACCATTTTCTATTTATTAATATTTTAGGTACGAATTTAGCTTAATTATCTCCCATCTCATGATGGGCTCTTCTTATTTGGGCCCAACAATCTATGTTAGGTCCATTAGTAAAACCATTACTAATTTAACTTAATGGGTATTGATTTAATTCCAATTATTCACCATTTATCCTTAAGTAAATCTATTTATCACACTTATTCAAGTAATTTCATATTTTTAAATTGATTAAATATTATTCATGCCAATATTTCTAATATTCATCATTTAGGCTCTTACTCTTGGTCCAATAACTCATGTGAGTCTAATTGTACAATCCATGTACTTACTTTTCTTAATGGATTTTTAATTATCATTTTATTAGATAATTTATTCATGGGTCAAGATTGTCTATTGGTCCAAATATCATAATGGACTATCATCCCATATTATTTAAAGTCTACTCATATATTTATTTTAATTTATAATCCACCTTGGATCATAAAATAATAGATTCTTCGACTTATTCCTTAATTATGCTAATAAGTCGCATAAATTCTTAAACTAAGTCCAAATGATTTTTCTACGCCCAAATTTCATGATGGGTCATTAGAGAACATTATTTATAGTATAACTACTATTTTTACGAAATTTTTATGGGGGTTTATACGCATGTGATAATAATGCGTACCTTTTAATTGATTGAATTTATTAATTGATAAAATTTCAATTTATCTATAATTATTAATTAATGGATTTTCCGGGGTACTACAAGATACAGGCCCACAGTCAAGTTTGTATTGCATAACATGACATATACCCCATTGAGCCCGTCGACTCATGGGTAACGAGAAAGTGTTTTTGAGTCCATGACTCTAATATCATTGATGTAATTCAAGAGCGTATCACAAGAAGGTATGTCAACAAGGATAGTCTGGTTGAGAAAGTTCAAGAATATCATATCAATAGTAATAATTATCGTGTGTGTCATGTCAATAATGATATAGAGTTCAAGGTACTTTGAGAATGTCATGCCAAGAGTTCAATCCGGCAGCATAATGTTGTATTTACATAGATTCTATCTTTAATTAATAACTTGGTTTCATGTGTTATATGGGATCACTCCAAGAAAGTCAAGATGAGAGAGAGTGGTGCACGCTAACTTCTAGATACTTCATAGTACAACCTGGTCGTCGGCCATGTAGGAATCTGTAGTCACAGGAGACTTATGAGGCCTTGGTCAAGGGGTCACTATTCCAGCAGAAGGAATATCCGATGGAGAGTTCACCACAAGCCAAGAAAGGGGCTTTCCTATCGTGCAAGAGTGCATGCACGTGCTGCACATGAGAATCACTTAAGTGCATGTGTGAGAGTCTTGTAAATCCGATTATGGAAACCTGAGATTAAGTAAGTAACAAGAGTGATAAATCAGGAAAAAAAATCATGCATGATCAATTTTAGCAAGTTTTCATGTGCTTATTCTATCAAATACGATAACAAGGCAAGAAAGAGAGAGTAATCGGTAAGTAGAGAGCATGATCATTAACTTGAGAACACTTAGAATCATGTCAAGATGTTTACCACTTTTTCATGGGTTGAAGTAATGCATGATAAGACTTTCTAGAACCTTCCTAGAATAAATCAAACTCACACATGCAAAGAAACGACACAAAACAATGGAAACCAAGACGTATGCCCCTTAGAAGGCAAATGTAGTCCCATCCCATCCCTTCCTCAGGTTATAACTCACTGATTTCTTATTCAAATCTGACATAAGAGTATACTATCTTGAAGCCCTTTTAATAAGGAATCCAACAAAGGAAACGGCTCGTCAATCCGAGGTCTATAGAAAAAGTTATGGTCAGTTAAACAGATACTGTGCGAAGGTAAGGTCGCGACAGCTTTCCTGTCGCGTTCTGAACGTGACAGGTCGATACGTCGCCTTCTAGACAGGGGTTTTGGGTTGCCAAATGCACCTAGTTTGACTCCTACTCGGACTGGGGTGACATAGGGCACTTCTAGGGCTTATAACTCGCTGTCTAGAGGATGAAAAATTCTGAAACTAAGTTCGTTGGATTGCTATCTCACTAAACAAACTACTGTAATGAGGAATTAGAAAACCAATCACATTACTGGGTCAACTTGACTTTGTGGAGAGACCATGGAAATCTGACACAATAGAGATGTTGTGGTCACTACTCTCTACACACACCATGAAACAGAGATATTTCAGTCTTGTTTGAAAGTAGACTCAAAGGGAAACATTATTCATGTTGAGTACTCGATCTGAAAATGACTCTGACAAGAGATAGAGACTCGTAAGATAGTGCAAGGGTTTGTCATGACTGAAATAACAATATGATGATACTTGATTTAATTCGATGACACAACAAGATAAAATTGGGGAAAATAGTACAAACATGATCTAAACATATGTATGCAAGCATGTACGAGTTTAATTAAGGTTTGGCCCAGAGACTACCTACCTTTTGGTGAAAGAAAATCATGCTCCCAAAAAATCCTAGTTTCAACAATAATGCAAAGATCTTATAAATACATCCAACATACTGCGTAACAATGGGCAAAATAGTATCATATATGAAACTACACTCGAAGGGCTTTCTAGAGGTATATAGTTTGCTAGGTTTGGTCGAGGTTTACTAACCTTTGATGTTGAACAAGACAAGTCTTGTTTACGGGTCCGAGTTGAAGGAGAGCACGAGTTCTTCTTGCACAAGCCTCCACTTGGGATTCCCATTCTCCATAGCCTTCAAGACACCTCCAGCAACCCTAGGGGTTGTCCCATTGAAGAGAGAGGGTTTAATTTATAGGGAGGGGTATGTTTAGGAGTTCTAATTAGATTAGGAAACTCAAGGTCCGAGTTTTGAGAAATCCTTCCATCCATTGGAGATTTATTTCACAATTAGAGATAGAAATACTTTAGAAAACATGCACTAGTTTGTACACACGAATTGGACTCAATTTGAAGTTCAATAAGTGCATATTGAGTGAGTATTTAACCTTTTAATCTTAACTAGTTAAGATTTTTAAATTTTGAGGTTATTTTTCTATTTGAATTTATTCATAGCCCAAGAGACAACTCTTAGCTCATTTTTCTCATTGGATTGTTAATACCCATTGTTTGAAGTCCACACATAATTTTTATTTTGAATTTTGACCCCTTTATGTATATGATAATAGATTTTTGACTTATTTCTTAATTACGATAATAGGTTGCAATAATTTTTAAAGTTGGTTAAAATGATTTTTCTTGGCTCAAATTTCTTCATGGGTCATTAGAAATTATCATTTAAAGACTAAATCCAATTTTTATGAAATTTGTAGATGTATTTTTACACATGCGATAATGATGTTTATGTGTTTAACTAGTTTTAGATTTTTAAATGGCCATATTTTTATTTATCTCTAATTTTAATTACTTAAATTTTCGGGGTGGTACATAAGAGGACAAGATGTATGCATTTTTTAAAAACTTACAAGGGTCATGCACTAGAAACTATACAAGAAAAATATGCAAGTAACAATTGTAGAAAATACTCTTGGATATTGGCAGTACATGGGAGAATTTGATCTACCCTCTGGCCACGAAAAGAATGTGGTCAGGAGGTAGGGCATGACAAACAAAGAAGACGTGGTCCTCATGTGCACCGTATTAAGAATGCGAGCAACATATACGGCATGTTTACTGTCAGAGATCATCTAAGGCCGGTTGGAGCATAATGCATAGGTCCAACATAGTCCCTTAGTGTGTATAGTTGTTAATGGTACAACTTGCTCTGCGTCTTAGAGGATTTTCAGACTCACAGAGACTTACGGAGGTCACTATCAATTGAAGAATGACTTTGTAGCTTTCTTATTTATTTAATATTTACTATCATTTATTTAGTTCTTACTCTCTTTAACACATGTGAATAGCGCCTTGTTTATAATTGTGAACCCAATCATGTGGAGATTTTCAAAATGGGTAGATGCATGGAGTTATCTAACGACAATGAATAGTGAGTGGATGACGAGAGTAGGAGTCGATATGTAAGTGTATTTTTTTAATTTTGAACTAATGTTTATGTGAAAATTTTATACTAATAATAATATTTTTTATGATTTTTTTATGTATGAGAGGATGACTCAACTGACGACTCCTTCACTAAATAGTGAGAGTGGGAACACCCCCATTTCAGCTAAGGAGGTTTTTGTTTCAGTTATGGGAAAGGACCGATCTGGTCACGTTCATTGCTAAGACAGTCGGGAGACACTCTACACTCGGTGGGATAGGTGAAGAGTCGAGCTTCTCCCTCCATCAGCAGCAGATAAGGAGCATGGAAGACATCCTTAGAACACAGGGGCAGGAGATGGAGCAGGTATGCACACAGGTAGCAGAGATGCAAGAATAGGATTCTGAGATGGATGATATGCGTAGACGGGAGTCCGAGATAGATGAGATGCAGAGGGCGTTGGAGCAGTTACGTAGACGAGACTCGGAGATGGATGACATACGTAGGAAGATACTACAAATGAGCGCATTCATAACCCAGTTTCAAAGTTTTCATAAAGCTTTTGCGCCACAGGAAGCTGTTGCACCACATGGTGTTATTCACTACAAGAAAATGCGCTATTTCCGACGGACTGAATCCGTCGGAAATCCGACGGTATTCCGTCGAAAAAGGCGCCTTCCGACCGCTTTCCGTCCAAAGCTCGTCGGAAACTGTCTGTCGGAAATACTTGGTCAGAAATTTCCGACGGATAACAATTCCGTCGGAATTCGGTCGAAACCTCCGACAGATATAATCCATCGGGAAAGCCGTCAGTATTTTCCGACGAAATTGCCGACGGTGTTTTTCCGTCGGTAATTTATCAGTTCCGACGGATACTTATCCGTCGGACAATCCGTCAGTATTTTCCGACGGAATTACCGACGGTGTTTTTTCGTCGGTAATTTATCAGTTTCGACGGATACTTATCCGTCGGAAAATCCGTCGGAAAATACACCATATTTTTTTTAAAATAGGCAAATAAAAATGATTTGTCAACATTGCTACAATGTCAAACCTGCTACAATATTCATAAATTTAACAAATACTCACAATCAACATAAAATCATAAAATACAATAAATATAAAATCATATAGAATAATGAATACAAAAATCAACATAGATCTGCTGGATCGTCTGCTGTCCCTGCCTCGTCATCGTCTGGAGCTGGATCCTATATTAAAACAAATTAAAATGAGAAACAATAATAATAAATAAAAGACATACATTATTTTCAAAATTGAAATTTAAAACATGTGATTATTTCTCAAGCTTAATACAATACTATTTTTAGATCCATCATTTTCTTAGGTGTTTTTAGATCCGTCCTTTGAATGTCCAACCCAATCTAGAGATCCAAATTGGATTTCGTCAGTTCCCACACGTCACTTTAACCCACCCGGTCGTGTCGGAGAAAACGGCACGTCGATCGGATCCCTATTTGGGATTTTAGACCCCCGGGTTGCGTGTTTTAACCATTTATATATGCTTGGCCGTGTTTTTAGATCCGTCCTTTGAATGTCCAACCCAATCCGGGGATCCAAATTGGATTCCGTTAGTTTCTACACGCCACTTTAACCCACCCGGTCGTGTCAGAGAAAACGGCACGTCGATCGGATCCCTATTTGGGATTTTGGACCCCCGGGTTGTGTGTTTTAACCTTTTATATATACTTGCCCGTTTTTACATCCGTCCTTTGAATGCCCAACCCAATCCGGAGATCCAAATTGGATTCCGTCAGTTTCTACACGTCACTTTAACCCACCGGTCGTGTCGGAGAAAACGGCACGTCGATCGGATCCCAATTTGGGATTTTGGACCACCGGGTTGCGTGTTTTAACCATTTATATATGCTTGACCGTGTTTTTAGATCCGTCCTTTGAATGCCCAACCAATCCGGGGATCCAAATTGAATTCCGTCAGTTTCTACACGTCACTTTAACCCACCCGGTCGTGTCGGAGAAAACGGCACGTCGATCGGATCCCTATTTGGGATTTTGGACCCCCGGGTTGTGTGTTTTAACCTTTTATATATACTTGCCCGTTTTTAGATCCGTCCTTTGAATGCCCAACCAATCCGGAGATCCAAATTGGATTCCGTCAGTTTCTACACGCCACTTTAACCCACCCGGTCGTGTCGGAGAAAACGGCACGTCGATCGGATCCCTATTTGGGATTTTGGACCCCCGGTTGTGTGTTTTAACCTTTTATATATACTTGCCCGTTTTTAGATCCGTCCTTTGAATGCCAACCCAATCCGGAGATCCAAATTGGATTCCGTCAGTTTCTACACGCCACATAACCCACCCGGTTGTGTCGGAGAAAACAACACGTCGATCGGATCCCTATTTGGGATTTTGAACCCCCGGGTTGTGTGTTTTAACCTTTTATATATACTTGCCCATTTTTACATCCATCCTTTGAATGCCCAACCCAATCCGGAGATCCAAATGGATTCCGTCAGTTTCTACACGTCACTTTAACCCACCCGGTCGTGTCGGAGAAAACGGCACGTCGATCGGATCCCTATTGGGATTTTGGACCCCCGGGTTGTGTGTTTTAACCTTTTATATATACTTGCTCGTTTTTAGATCCGTCCTTTGAATGCCCAACCCAATCCGGAGATCCAATTGGATTCCGTCAGTTTCTACACGTCACTTTAACCCACCCGGTCGTGTCGGAGAAAACGACACGTCGATCGGATCCCTATTTGGGATTTTAGACCCCGGGTTGCGTGTTTTAACCATTTATATATGTTTGACCATGTTTTTAGATCCGTCATTTGAATGCCCAACCCAATCCGGAGATCCAAATTGGATTCCGTCAGTTCCCATACGTCACTTTAACCCACCCGGTCGTGTCGGAGAAAATGACACGCCGATCCGATCCCTATTTGGATTTTGGACCCCCGGATTGTGTGTTTTGACCCTATATATACTTGGGTGTTTTTTAGATCCGTCATTTCAATGCCCAACCCAATCCGGAGATCCAAATTGGATTCCGTCAGTTCCCACACGTCACTTTAACCACCCACCGGTCGTGTCGGAGAAAACGGCACGCCGATCCGAACCCTATTTGGGATTTTGGACCCCCGGGTTATGTGTTTTGACCCTTTATATATACTTGGGTGTTTTTTAGATCCATCATTCAATGCCCAACCCAATCCGGAGATCCAAATTGGATTCCGTCAGTTCCCACACGTCACTTTAACCCACCCGGTCGTGTCGGAGAAAACGGCACGCCGATCCGATCCCTATTTGGGATTTTGGACCCCCGGGTTGTGTGTTTTGACCCTTTATATATACTTGGGTGTTTTTTAGATCCGTCAATTGAACGCTCGACCCAATCCTAAGTATATGAAATTAATACTAATACTGACCTGAGCTGCTGGCTGTGTGGGGCATACTCCCTGCATTATTGAGATGAACTGCTGAACCATATCGCTGAACTGCGTCTGTAGCTGTACCCGCTGCGTCTCTATCTCTACCCACTGCGTCTGTAGCTCTACCCGCTGCGTATGTAGCTCTACCCGCTGCGTCTGTAGCTCTGCACGTAGCAACTCCCGAATGATGCCTCTAATGTCCTCTACACCACTAACGGGCGGCGCAGAAGATGAACTCGCGTGTGCCGGGGGAGCGATCGAACTGGCATATGAGGACAACACTCGATGAGTATCCAGGTTGTCCCCAAAGCCGTACACTCGACCCTTCCTCGGCACTCCCGCTGCCTCGACCCAAGCGTCTGCATCCAAATCTGGCTGGGGAGTGCCCTCTGTGTAGCGCTCCACCATCGTCCTGTCGTACGTCTCCTGTAAAATAATTTAAAATTAAATTATTGAAAACAAATTACTTTAATATCATAATTGAATTCATAATTTAAAGCTTGACTTACAGCAATCGTGCGGACACTCTCGGTAACATAGTCATCCGTCCCCTTCCGCTTATGAGTCCGGTCAAATAACTCGCGGAAAGTAGGGGAACTCTCCAGGTCTTGATGCTTAAAATTCAACAAAATTAGTTAGTTTCACAATAATAATCCATATGTATATATGAATCGAACAATAAAATACTTACCAAATTTTGACTGTGGGTCGCATAAGATACGGATCCACTAGTATGCACATTCTTCTCCGGTTGAGTTGCTCTGTTGCGTATTGCCGCCTGTGACCGCTGCTGCCATGGTCCAGCAGCCCAACGCTCGCAAAGGGACTCCCAATAGTCCCTCCGCATCCAAACAAGGTCGTAATCCACCCAAGCCATAGGATCCCGGTTGCCTGTGGTCTTCATTGCCTTGTCCCGTACCTCCCACATCGACTTTCTTAAATTAGTCTGGGTCGTAATCTCCCAGACGGCTCGAGCTCGAGGGAGATCCTCGGGTCTTGTGAACGCGAACCTCCGCTGTAAAGAAATAAAATTAATCAACGTTCTGCAATAAACCCAAATTAATAAAAATTAAATAAATGACTTCAACTCTTCTAAAAAATAAAAATACCGTAAACATGTCAAATAATAAATCCCAGACTGGCACCGGGAAGTCTCTCCATGCATCCATTGGTCCTGGAATATGTGCGTGGACCAGGGTCGTAATATAGCGGGAAGCAGGACTGGGATCTATCTTCCCCCTGCAATTCCACATTAATTTTCTACATGAAATGTATATCCTAAATAACAAATACAGTAACACTGAGATGATGAACTTTACCCTGAGATCCAGCATGGTTGTCATCCTAGTAGCTGAGGCCCCTCCTCAGCTGTTGGATGCTGGCTCTCCACCTCTGTTGAAAACAATTTAGTACACTATTATTGTATAAATTGCAAGAGACCAAACATACTAATCTATTGAAACATACATTTACCTTGTGGTGAGGAAGAAGACGAAGGTGGCACTGCTCGGATGGTCGACAGGGAGGCAAAATTTCATACACATTAGAAATTATGAATTTCAAATAAACAACAATATAGAAATTTACCTGTCGCTGGGACGACGGGCGTGGACGGGGAGGCAGTCCCTGCAAAATTTCATACACATTAGAAATTATGAATTTCAAATAAAAACAATATAGAAATTTACCTGTCGCTGGGACGACGGGCGTGGACGGGGAGGCAGTCCCTGCAAAATTTCATACACATTAGAAATTATGAATTTTAAATAAACAAAAATATAGAAATTTACCTGCCGCTGGGACGACGGGCGTGGACGGGGAGGCAGTCCCTGCAAAATTTCATACATATTAGAAATTATGAATTTCAAATAAACAACAATATAGAAATTTACCTGTCGCTGGGACGACGGGCGTGGACGGGGAGGCAGTCCCTGTAAAATTGTATGTACGTTAGTTCTCGTGAAATCAATATAAACAATAATACCCATATGGTTTTTGTGTACATATGCATATACCTGTCGCGGACCTGGAGGCAGACGTGGACGGGGAGGCAGTCCCTTCTTTCTTGTATGTACGTTAGTTCTCATGCATTTAATATGAACAATAAATTCTAGAATATTGTGTTTACACATACGTATACCTGTCGTGGACGGGGTCGCGGACCCTCTGCCAACGGACGTGGCAACCGTCCGACTGCGTCCTCCACGTACCATATCTCTATTGATACAAATAAAGATATAGCAAGTCATCAGCACTCAATTTGAAGTAGCAATTATTATGAACATGTAATTAACAACAACACCAATTTCTTACAAAATATGCAGTATATTATCTATATTCATCATCAGATGTTGAAGACATGTTTAATTCAGCATCATCTTCATCATCACCCTGGAATTCATCCTCATCATCTTGGGAGTCTTCCTCCACATCAGACTCCACCTCCCGCTCAGCGACATTTGGGTCAACTTCTTCTTGTTCGTTATCCTTATGTAAGCAAATTGTTTCATTTATATCATGAACATTGTACTGCGTAGAAGCTGCGAACTCTCTGCGTCACTCCGATCTGATTGGAAAAAGTTGTCATTAACACTTTCGAGCTCATCATCAGTCGGGAGAAGCTCATACTCAAGAATAGTCTTGATTTCACTCTACATGCAGCCCACCAATCTTAATTTGAGGGATGTATAATTTGAATAATAAACTTGTTGGGCTTGTGCCGCCAGGATGAATGGCTCATATGTACTCAATTTGGACTTATGATTCACATCGATTAATCCATATGTTGTGTCATGACGAATAGATGTCGGATCAAACCAATGACACTTGAACAGAAATACATTGTTGTCTTGTCCCAAAAATTGCAGTTCAATGACTTCTTCGAGAATGCCATAATAGTCAATTTCATTTTCATTGTAGGCACTTCCCTTCACACATACGCCGTTGTTCATCGTAGACTTATTCCGTCCATAATCTCTCGTGTGAAATCTGTATCCATTCACAATGTAGCCTAGATAGACACGTACAATCTTCGAGGGGCCAAAACTGATCTGTTGTACTCTTGAATCGGGAATGAAGCCTTGTTCAACCTATTATGAGATAAATAGACAAACATTGAATAAATGACTTCTACTCAGTCTGCATAAAAACATAACACTTATGTTTCAAAATAATTATACACATACTCGAGATCTTAACAAGTAGGAAAAGACTTCTCCCGTTCCTTTTCAAACTGCACGTCAGTTAGATGTGGATTCCGTCGCAATATGACCGAGTCAAACTCTCTGCAATGTAAATGTCACACAACCGTTAGGTTCTGCAGCAATGCACGCAAATGATGACGAATAAGCGTGGAGAGCTTACTGAATGTAAGGGTCTAGTTCTTCGCAATTCATGAACACGTAGATCTCCGCAGCTACCAACTCTCTGTCTTGGAGTGCGCGAGTAGATGAAGATCCGAACGCCCGTCCGGGACACTTGAATACAGAGAGTCGGTCTGACACCTCGGAATCTCCACCATCATCATTACGTGGAGGTTGAGTGCGTCGGGTTCATATTTCCGTGTCAAAGTACATCGAACAGAAGTTCGATATCTCCTCAATGAGGTACGCCTGAGTAATGGAGCCCTCAACTTGTGCTTTGTTACGGACTTTCATCTTAAGATCGTGCATGCACCTACAACAATAATTCAAATGCATACATAAGTAATATAAAAGATCGTCGTAATGGCAATAAATTGAGATTTAGAAATATACCTCTCAAACGGATACATCCATCGAAATTGTACTGGTCCTCCGACACTTGCCTCATATGGTAAATGGATGATCAGGTGCTCCATTGAATCAAAGAATGCTGGAGGAAATATCTTCTCTAATTTGCAGACTATCTGAATTATATTTTGCTCCATATTTTGCAAGTCGTGAATTTTGAGTTCTGATGCAGATAAAATCCTGAAGAATTGACTCAGCTCAGTCATTGCTCCCCATATTTGTTTCGGCAACAACTCACGAAAAGCAAGAGGCATCAGTCTTTGCATGAAAACATGGCAGTCATGACTCTTCATTCCGTATATTTTTCCCTCGTTGACATTTACACAACGCGCAATATTCGAGACATGTCCATCCGGAAATCTCAATTACTTTAACCATTGCAACACTTCCTTAATCTGTCTGGCCCCAAGCACATATGCAGCTTTAGGTTGCACCACTTTTCCTTGAACATGATGTAGCTCTAGTTCTGGACATTTGCAAAGTACTTTCAAATCGAAACGTGCCTTGACGTTATCCTTTTTTGCCTTTGACGTATAACTGTGTTGAACACATTATCAAAAATATTCTTCTCTATATGCATGACGTCTAGGTTATGACGTATCAAAAGTGTTGACCAATAAGGCAATTCCCAAAAAATGCTTTGCTTCACCCAATTATGATCCTTCCCAAAGCCAGGGATTTGTCGGGTACTACCAGCCAGTTGTGTTACAGTCGGTAAGTTCTGGACCCGCCTCGCCATGTTCCACCAGACACCCGTTCCATATCTACCTCCTACATCACAGTTGTATTTTTCACAAAAGAATCATTTTGCTTTCGGAAAGGATGGTCACTGGGTAGAAACCGCCGATGACAATCGAACCAACAAGATTTTCCCCCAGATTTCAACACAAATGATTTAGAATCCTCCATGCAATAAGGACATGCCAACTCCCATGTGTGCTCCAGCCAGATAACATGCCGTAGGCTGGAAAGTCACTTATTGTCCACATTAATGCAGCCTTCAGATTGAAATTCTGTTTTCTGGATGCATCATAAGACTGCACACCATCTGACCATAACAATTTCATCTCATCAATCAACGGTCTGAGATATATGTCTATATTCTTTCCTGGACTTTTTGGACCCGGAATCAGCAATGAAAGGAACAGATTCTCACGCTTCATGCACATGCGTAAGATGCCACGAGCCTCCGAAAGGATTGAAACCATCTGTGCATAAACCAAGCCGTACGTTGCGTGGATCCCTTGAGAAGTGGGATGAGTACGGCTAAAATGAGCCCAAGCTTCACCATCGGCAGGATGACTCATTTCACCTTTTGTCGCGACGGACTCTTTCCGCATGCCAAGTCATATGTCCAGCTGTCCTCGAGGACATGAACAATCGCTACAATCTGGGTATGATAGGAAAGTACCGCAATGACTTATACGGAACATCCTTCTGCTTTGACTTGTCCCCTCTCTTGGGCTTGAACCTATCATGCTTACAAATACAGCATGATGTCTTATCTGCATCCTCTTTGTAGTACAGCATACAGTGATTCGGACATGCATCATTTTCATAAAACCAAGCCCCAAATCATTCACCATCTTCTTCGCACGGTAAAAGTAGCAGGTAACCTCTCTGATTGAGGAAGCATGCTCTTGACCAGTAAGAGAAGCCGGTCAAAACAACTCTCGCTCATATGAAATTCAGATTTCAAATTCAATAGCTGCGACACTGCAGACAACCGTGTATGCTTCTCACAACCATCCCATAATGGCTCATCAGCATCTCGAAGTAACTGATAAAATCTCTGAGCTGTATCATTCGACACTTCTTCATTTGTTTGATCTTCATGAATATTGAACTCCGAACCAGCAGCATCGACAACCATGTCTACGTACGTACTTGTGGAGGCAAAGTAATTAGCTGGTGCAGACGACTGAATATTCAACTCACCATGACACGACCATAACTCATAATGGCCAAAAAATCCTCTCGTATACAGATGATGCTGCACATCCCATGTCGATATCCACTTTCTGTTCTTACAAGCCGAACACAGACATGGATGTTACCCATCGGATCAACTGCTACTGATGAATTACTCAATGCAAACTCAATAAAACTGTCAACTCCGTCTTTAAACTCCTCGGTCACAACTCCATTCACTAT